>NEWO01000177.1:458466-468594 GCA_003013225.1 Phalaenopsis aphrodite
GTGCATAATTTTAGTGCAGATATTATTAAAGGTAGATTATATCACACCAGGGAAGGCAGGGAAGAATTTTCAAAGTTTTTCGTGATTTGCATTCTTTGACATTGATTACTGCAGATTGCTGAAAAAGACAAATATGAAGACATCCCAAATGTTGTGTTGTGTGAAAATAATGAGTAAACGTAGAAATTTGAACAACAACAATCAAACACGAAAGATTAAATACAAATACCTCTTGGTGCAACAAATACCTAAAAATACTCTTCACAGCCCGCCAATAACTTCTTCCTAGATCATGCATGAACCTGCTCACAACATAAACTGTATGTGCAATGACTGGTCTAATACAAACTATCACATAAATCAGACTGCCTGCTGCACTATATAAGGAACTGATCACATATTTTTCCTCTCATGATCATTTTTAGGATATTGATATGAACTCAACTAAAAGTGAGATGCAATTGACTGACTCACCGTCTTGCTCGAGTCATCAACTGATCCAAATTTCTTCAGCATCTTCTAATTATAAGCTCTTTATGAGAGTCAAACCTTTCTAGTTGTCTTGTCCCTAAGAATCTTTATACCAAGAACTCTTTCATTTCGAAATGTTCGGAAAAATGATCCTTCATCTTATCAACTTCAATCTGATTAGCAGATACAATCAACATATCATTAATATATAAAAACAAATAAATGAACTCACCGTTGGCTATCTTCTTTAAATATGCACAATGATCATAAATGGCTACTCGTGTACTCATGTCCCTTTATGAACTGATCAAATTTTTTATACCGCTGCTGTGGTGACTGCTCCAACCCATACAAAAATCTGTCTAGTTTGCAAACCAAGTCTTTTGATACTTCATATCCAGGATGTCGCAACATGTAGATCTCCTCTTCAGTTTTCCGTATAGAAATGCAGTCTTCACATTGGGTTGTTCCAAGATTAAAATGTAATGTGCTACAAGTGCTAAGAGAATATGGATTAAGAGATGTTTGACTACTGGGAGAACATTTTTTCATATCAATCTCTTCTCATTGTGCAAAGCCTTTTTCCACTAATCTTGCTTTTTACCGCACATAAAATCTTTTAGATCCTTCCTTCTTTGCATACACCCATTTTCCCCTGGTAGCTTTCCTTTCCAGAGAAAGCTTCACCAACCACCAAGTAACATTCTTCCAAAGAGGCTCCATCTCTTTCTCCATTCCTACTTTCTAAAGATCACAGTCTGGACTCTCTACCACTTTTGTGTAGTGACAAAAAAATTATGCCTCTAAGGCTGAAAGTGCAAATGATTCCTCAACCAAGCTAGTTTTAGGACATTATGACTCCTTCTCCTACTTCTAGCATTAGATTCTTGAGTATGAATCTCATTCTTAGCATCTTCCTCCACCTCCTTCTGTGCACTATCAAAAGATACCTCTTGAGCTGCAACTGAATCAAATATCTGAGTTGGAGTGGATGAGTTCGGCGAAACAAATGAGGTTGCATCAAACTCAAACTTCTGCTGCATATCTGTGGTCCCAGTAGAACTCTCCACCTACTTTGAATCCCAATTTTTCAACAAGCTTGCATCATCGAATGTAACATCTCTGCTAATGAAAACATTTCTTTCTGCGGATCCTACATTTTGAAGCCCTTGAGTCCATACATAAAGCCAACAAAGATCATCTTCTTTGCTCGTGGTTCCAATTTATCATTCTGCATATGGTAGTAAGTTGATCACCTAAACACTTTCATGTGCGCATAATCTCTAGCAAGGTGCTCTAACCACATTTCTTTTGGGGTTTGCTTCCAAATAGTTGTAGAAGGTGGACGGTTCATCAAGTGAAAGACATATTTTATGGCCTTCGCCCAATAGACTCTATCCAATCCGACAGTGGATAACATACACCAAATTTTCTACACCTAAGTCCGGGTCATCCTTTTCTTCATCCCGATCTATTGTGGTGTCTCCTGAACAGTGAAGTGGTGCACTATCTCAGCTCTTTGACACTCTTGCAAGAATGCATCTGAAGTTTATTTGGCCTCATTGTCAGATCGAATACACTGGATCTTTTTACCAGTCTGAGTCTCAATCCACCTAGCAGTTTGCTTTTGTTCCTCATAATGTACACCCAAATATACATGGAGTAATCAATAAAAATGATAACATATCTTCACCTGATGTTGTCTTCGTCAAAACACAAATATCTGTGTGAACATTTTCAAAAATTTATTTCGGTTGTGGATGACAATTACAAAAGATATTTGTATCTTCTTGGCAAATACATAATGTTTACTGAAATCAAGCTTGCAGGTAATTGGCTTTTGATCAATCATTTCTTCACCAAAGCTTGAAGTAAACCCTCTCCAGCATGATTTGGTCACATATGTCAACATAGTGGCTAAGGAAAAGGAACAGATTGGCCAAAATGGGGGCTCATTCTTGTCAACTCTAGTTTCTGTAGAGAGGAGGATCGAATTAGCTAAAGTGTAAGACTTACGATTTCACCCTATAGGCAATGCTGCCCATTACCCACACAGATAAGCTTTAATATTTAGAGGCTCATTAGAGCACATGAGGGTATTTTAACTGTTAATTTTAACAAAATTTTACGTGGTTTTATTATTATTTGCACTGGGATATCATCATTGAGATGGGTGCAGATATTTTCATTTGAGGCCTCAAGTTCGCCTTCTCTTTGCTTGTGTATTTGGGGTTGTGTATCCGACGACGTTGAAAATATTTCAAACTTTGTTGTATATTTAGAATTTTGTATATCTCCCATATTTAGTTATCATTTGTGTCTAAGTTGACCCCCCCCCCCATTCGAGCTCGTTGGCGAGTCGTCGAGTCCCCTGTGATTCATGTATTGTCTTTTTATAGTTTATTCTTTCATTTAAGATGATTCATATAATCATTTTAGTCTTTAATATGTAGCTTAGGAGATTTCATTCAGATTACATTTTGGCACAAGTAAATTTATTTTAATTTCTCTTTTATGATTGACACTCTGACCAAAATCTGACAATATTTCGGCAGTTTCCCGGCATCGTCCCCCATTGAGGGGCTGCATCAAGTGTCTAGGTCTGTCCACCATCCTAAGAAAGGTGTGTATGGGTGGCTTGCGCTGCGACCATAAAGTAGTGTATCTCGTCACATAAAACATATGCATGTACGGTCTTCAAAATGCAACATGATCCTTCGCCACGCTAAGAAAAGCATGTATAGATGTCACTGATGCATTCTTAAACACTTGCAACATACTTCCTCACCGAATTAAGAAAGATGCAAACAAGTAGTTAAATTTGAATTTCCATAACGTGTCCAGCGACGCATGCGAGCTTCACCCCACCACGCTGAGAAAAGCGTGTATATCTCCCTTCGACGCTTCAAGCGAGTTGTAATAGACATTTCAGGAGCTTTTGAATCGTCAACCACATCACAAGTGCCACGGATGAGTTTCACCCTATCACTCTTATAAGAAAAGCATCTATATGGTACCGCTTGATGTGTCAAATGTGACGTGGTGGGCATTTTAGGAGTTACAAGTTTTATACATTCCACACGGAGTAGAGGCGATTCAAGCAGACCTACATGAATCTCACATACAAACTTGCACTCCATTTCCGCGTTACAATCTTAAACAAATGCACACATACACATCAGTAAGATAAAATGACCTCATAAAATTTTACATAAGCTAGATTTTCTTTCCCAGCCATTTCATTTACCAGATCATTGCTTGAAACTCGTCAACAAGGTGGCTTAAAGATGAATGGGATGCTATATGCTAGTGGAGTGAGAAGTGACCTGTTATAACAGTAGGAGATTTCAGATTTCAAGCGGGGTTGAGATAGGTTGTCAGCATTGGATGTGGCAGATGGAAGCATGGAGATAGAGAGATGAGACGGCTTGGTTTGATCTAGAGCAGGTGGCTTGGAAGAAGGTTCTCAGGTAAGAGATTTGGAGGTTTATGAGTTGGATGGAAAGGTGGACAGCTCGTCGGTGCATGGGCTAGCTAGAGGAAAGAATCCCAAGTAGGTGAGCTCGTCGACAGCTGGGTTGACATGCGTGGTAGAGAGGAGATGCAGGATGGCAGCAACGCGAGCGTTGGCTTGAGTTGAGGAGTGGCGAGAGAGGTTGGTTTATGTGCTTATTAGAGGGGTTTACCGGAAGGGTTGCTGACGAGAGGGAGTGTGAGGTCAAAGAGCTGCTTTGTGAGAAAAAGTGAAGGTAGAGGAGATGCGGCACTGAAAACACTACAAAAAAATGTCTGGTTGTTGTTAGACATTTCCGATGCTAGGTAAATTTTCCATCACTAATTACAATTAGTGTCGAATTACCGTTGAAAATATTCAGACGTTAAAATGGGCATCTCTAATTGAATTTACGTCGACATTTGCATTGGATTTTTATTTGCGTCAAAATTTGCATGGAACAATTCTATTTCTAAACATTTCCGTCAAAAGTATGATTGACGCTGTCTAAACGACTGATTTTGTGTCGAAAGATTCTGACACTAATTAGCATTGATACATCTAGTCCTACAAAAATCAGCGTCAGACACTTTTGATGACGTTGCATCAAATTTCGTGGTGTCTAGTAACGAAAAACTGATTGACTCTTTTGCATCAGAAAGTTCCGACACTATTCTGACACAAACCTGTACATAAGAAAAAAAAATACAGTAAAACAATTAGCTTTCCATATATCTGCATAGAATAAACATGAGCAACATAATATGTTTGAGAACAATTTGCAAATCTAAATATGAAGTAAAAATATAGTCCTCTAGGGGTAACTCCTCATCGATTGAGCAAATCTAAATATGAAAATCAGACATAATTGGCTCTTGGCGAATAGGTTTGAGAACAATTTACATCTCAACAATTTTTTATGGCTATTCTTCAATATAACAGTCCAATCAAGTTTATCTCTTGCTTGACTAGGATATCGAAGATAGTAAACCTGTGTGCCAGAATAATTTGTACATCTTCTTTTCATTTTAACTTCAATAATATCATACAGGTAGAGTGTATGTGTTCCTCGATTAGAAACATGATCAAACAACGCACTATTGAACATGTAGACATTATGTTCAACATTGCCCGGATATTGTAATTGGACTCCTTCATTTGGTATGTAGTATTAGCTGATCTCATTATCTGTGTATGTGTTTCCTCTAACACACACACCACAATTATAATTATGTTTTTCTTCACCCCAAGTGTTTGTGTGAAATTTGTAACCATTCACTTCAAATATGTACCATGTTTTAATAATATGATTAGGCCCCCAAGCAAGTTCTAGCAAGCTCCAGTCTATGATTCAATTATTTCTATCATGAACCTAGTAGAATTTCTTAAGCATAATTATTTTTACTTAGTAGAGTACAACTACAAGACATACCGGTTAAAAAGTTACTTCAACATACGTGTAATTTGAGCCATTTATGGGAACTCTACTTCGATCTTAGAAGAGGGTCATTCTTTATGTTTAGACTCTTGGTAAAAAACCTACGGACATCAATGTTATTTGTAACTTGATATAGCATTCTGGATAATAACTTAGAAAACTTTTGATTAAATTTAATCTTAATGTAGAAATGGTTATACTTCATCATAGTTTAGAATGTACAATGTAGCTGCTGGAAGCACTTTATCGTTGAGGTAATGCGTACCATGCCTACGCAAAAGTTCATCTGATAACTAGAAGACATGCATTATGCCTGTGAAGGCAACTCATTAACAGTATCACGCGTATGTTTCTTTGATCAAAGTAATAAGAAGAAAAGTTAATTGTCTCTAGTAACATGTATGTCTCACATATCGATCCTTCAGATGAGCTTTATTTTTAACAATCATTTTTATTTTATTCACAAATCTACATGGTTGAGTTTTTTTTTTTAAAAAATAAGATAGTTTGATTCTACAATTAAAGACATATCTCACAAAAGGATACATCCGCCATTATTGCACTGGACCCCCTCATACAATGTCATAACATAAAAGTATGTGAAGAAATTTCATTTAGTAAAAAAAATCGGGAGGAAATATCCATTTGAACTTTCATAGTAATAACACAATACTCGCGTCAAGACTTCTCAAAGAATCAACATCTAAAGTTTCTGTGCACAACTCCCTGAAGAGCGAATTGGTTTCGATCAATGGATCAAGTATCGGCTTTAGCATGATATTAAATGCAACAGGTAAAAAGCACTGCATAAAAACATGGCAACTGTGACTTTTCATACGAAATATTTTCCCCTTCCTAAAATTAGCATATCAGTCTATATTAGAGGCACAATCACTTGGAAACTACAAAGAATGCAACCACTCAAAAATTGCTTTTCGTTGATATGATGTAAGACAATATGTAGTTTTGGGCTTTATTCTTTTACCTGCATTTGTCTCTTACAGTTCTAACCCCTCCTCTAATAATACTCTTTCAGGTTCAATCTTGCTTTGAAATTGCTCTTTCTTTTTCTCTTGATATCCAAAATAGTCTTAAAGATATTATCAAAAAAATTCTTTTTAATATGCATATTATCTAGATTATGCATAATCAGATTGGTTTTCCAGTGTGGAAAATCCAAAAAAATACTCTGTTTTATCCCATTTTGTGTAATACTATAATCTGGAGGATGGCTCAAGGCTAATTTCGACATCACAGTGATTTTTGGTACTTCACTGATCATTTATAATATATTGCTTCCACTTATCTTTAGAGGTGGATTTGATCTTTCAACTATATTTCTGATAAATGCATCTTTATTCCTCCGGAATGGGTGATCACGCACTAAGAACATTTGATGACAATCAAACCAGAAATTTTTCCCTTCATGCTTCAAAGTGAATGCTTTGGACATGTCCATGCAGTGTGGACATGCTAATTTCCTGGTTGTGCTCCAGCCAGATGGCATCCCATAAGCAATGAATCACTTATAATCCACATAAGAGCATCTCTAAGGTGAAAGTTTTGTTTCATTGCAATATCATAAGTTAACTCACTCATTTCACACAATACTTGGAGCTCATTTATAAGAGGTTATAAATACACATCAATTTTACCCTTTTAGTTATGTGGATCTGATATGATCAACGTTAGAAATAAGAATGACATAGTCATACATATATCAAGCAGGAAATTATATGACATGTTCACAACTGGCCAACATGAATAAGGTGTTGCAATGTGACTATATTGAGTGAACTCATCTGCACATAGGCCAAGTCTAATGCTGCATGATTTTGCTGCAAAATCATGCAACATTAGTTGAAGTGTTTCCAAGCTTCATCAGCTAAGGGATAAGTCATTGTATTAGCACTAAGATTTGATATTATGTAATATCATGTGGGGAGTTATGCGCATAGAAGCAAACAGTCGTTGGAGTCGTGGAATGAGCTGAAAATAAAAGAGACGTTTGTAAGGAATATTTTTTAATTTTTGCTCTTTTTCCCCTTGGTTTGAACCTATCAGCATTGTAAAATCAGTTTTTTGTTTCGTATGCATCTTCTTTGTAATATAATATAGATCCGTTGACGCAACAATCTATCTTTTCAGAAAGTAGCCTCACTTCGCCACTAACTTTTTAGTTATGTAAAAATCTTTTCGAATTAAATTATCTGTAGGATTTTTCTCCTTTAATAATGTTGCTACCTGATTTAACCATTCACTGGGCATGTTGAAGTCATATTTGTAATTGAGCATTCTGGGGGCTACTGATAACTCTGTGCGAAGTGCATCATTCTCATAGTGTTGTTGTGCAACATTTAATAATTCATAGAATTATTGTGCTTCACAGTCTGGTTCTTAGACATCATTAGACCCACTCTCAACAAAATGAGTCATACTCACATCTTCAATCATTTCCTCATACATGTAAGAATCGTGAATAGTTGAAGGGGCATAACTTGATGAGGCTCATGTATGATCGTACTGAACATCAAGTTCAAATTCATTATGTCAAGCCTAATACTAATAATCCGGTTTAAATTCCCTACGGTATAGGTCTAACTTCATTTTTTTCAGGCGCCAGGTATGATTGATTCTTATGCTTCACACAAGAGCATCAGAACATATCTTCTGAAAGGTAAACTAACATTTGCATTGTCACATGCAAAAACTCTTCAAAACCAACCATGATCTAACGCTTAGAATATCCATATGTACCATACATGTAGCTCTATAGATTAGTACAGCATTATTGTGTTCTACTAAGTGTTATATTTTTTTTTATTTAAATCATAGACCAATTTCACACCTATATAGAACTTTAGACTATAATTTACACATCCTACCCGAAACCTTAGGTCAACTATACATCATAACTGAAACCCAAAGCCTACAAACCCAAAGAATCAACCAAACTCATTAACACCCAAACTAACCCATCAACCTACTAACCAATTAAATTACGACAACATTATCTTACCCATAACCAAATAAAAATCAACACTAGCCTAATTCCGCTCCAAATTTACATATCACAAATTTCTAATGTATTTAAATATCTCACACATAAATTTTCATATCTACATATATAGCACAAAATTTTTATGTATTTACATATCTCACACCTAAAATTTAAAATTTGCATATTTACATTCATAGCACATATTTACATACATAGTACTAATGTTATGTGTTTACATATCTCAAAACTAAATATATTTAAATACATAGCACAATTTTTTTTATATTTTTACATTTCTCATAACTAAATTTTGATAATATTTACATATTTACATAAATAGCCCGGATCTAATGCATTCACATATCTCAAACCTAAACAAATCATTTACCTACATTTCAAACCCTATTTAAAACCGTTAGATCTAAAATGACATATTACAAAATTCTTATCTATTTACATATTTCAAACCTAAATATTTATATTTAAGCCCATATCATTCTAAACTTATGTAAAATCATAAAATCCATATATATTACATTTCTAATGAAGGAATGCTTAAAAAAAACATGAGCAAAATTTATGTATTTTTGGATCTAACACCTATGCAAGCAAAAAAGATTTGAAAACTTGTGTAGAAGAAGATTTCTTACCTTGGAGTAGATTTGAGAGGTGAAGCAGCGCCAGAATTGCCGGAAAATCTGGAAGGCGATTAAGGAAAGTCGGAAGGGAATGAGAGGAGTTTGGGCAAGAAGTGGCGGTTGCAGTTCTCAAAAGCCCTATTTTAAGGCCTTTTTGCATGGGCATTAGCGTCGACGCTAATGCAGCGCTACAATGTCCATTTAGCGCCTTCTCTGGACGCAATTCTTCTGAGTTGATTTTTATGGGAGCGGGATTGCAGGGGACGCTGATCACACATAAATCGAAGGCTAATTTTGCGCGGATATTATTTCTGACGCTAATTCTGAGGTTAATTGACAATCTTCCCGTAATGCGGAAGGAGAACTCACCGGCTTGAAAGAACGAGACAAGAAGGCAGGCACGTGAGAACGTTGGCTGGATGTTGCTTCACCGATGGCTCGCCGAGCAGGACCTACGGAGGGTAGAGAGGGGAGGTGCTCTGTTAGTTAAGAAATCCAACAGTGAGAGAGAGAGAGAAAGAGAGAGGGAGAGAGAGAGAGAGAGAGATGGAGTTTTCGGGTTTTTGTGTCTTGAGGGAGAAGCGGGGTAGATCACTTCTAAGGGCATCGTCGGAGTTGTACGAACAGTGGGGAGAAGTTTTGGGTTGCTTGTGTGAGAGCGAGAATGAAGAATGAGGGGGAAGATGCGCGGGGAATGCAGGAGCCATGAAGCCAGGCAAACGCTGAAACGGGGCTGGGATTATTTGATAGGATCAAAGAAGATGTGTGAATAGAAAATATGTTAAAATGGTTTTATTATATTTTATTAAAACCTTTTATCTTTATCTATATCTACGTATATTTAAAAGAAATGACAGGAGGTTTTTAGACGAGCCCCCCGGCTATTTCTAAGTGTGTTAAATATTAGTATAACACACCCTATACACTTGGGATTTGAACCCATGACCTGTGGAGACTTATGAACCTCAGAGAGGCTGCTCTACCAACAGTCTACGGCAAGTGCACGATATATATATATATATATATATATATATATATATATATATATATATATATATATATATATATATATATATATATATATATA
>NEWO01000177.1:468686-499461 GCA_003013225.1 Phalaenopsis aphrodite
CAACCAATTTTTCTTGTGAAATTTATATGAGGGTGATCAACCACTTCCGCATGTGTATCTTAATTACGTTGTAATGTCATATCTCAAATATGACATAACAAATAATGATGTATTAAAGTCCCAGTGATAAATGTTTCTAACTGTCATACTCAAAATATGACTTATTTCGACTCCTGAAGTTTTTTATATGTCATATACTAACAAGTATTGATGTAAAATAATAAACTTGAGGAAAAGATTGTTGCCACCAACAGGTGTAGCACCAATAACAACCTATGTGACCAAAAATGATTTATGTGGCTAAGTGCTACTATAGCTTCTAACTACAACATCTATGACCAATTAATGATATTGTAGCTACTAAATATGGTCTATGTGAGCAACTATGACATAGCTAATTGCTACTACAACTTCCAACTACAGCCTATTTAAGTAACCATGACTTATGTAGTAAACTAGTACTGCAACTATCAAGTATGACCTATATGACAAACTACGGCCTATGTGACTAACTACTACTACAAGTTTCAACTTCAACTTGTGGCCTGCTGAACTACTTTAGCTACTAACTATGATTTATGTGGATAAATGCTACTGCAGCTTTCAACTACGACCCATCTGGCCAACAGATGCTACTACAACTACCAACTACTGTCTATATGACCAACTAGGACCTATGTGGCTAATTGTTAATGCAACTTTCAACTACTTCTACTATGACCAACTAAAGCTACTACAACTACCAAATGTGACTTAGATGGACAGTTGTTGTACTAAAGCTACCAAATATGGTCTTTATAGCCAATTGATATTACTATAAATGCCAACTATGACCTATATGACTAATCGCTACTATCGCTGCCAATTACAACCTATTTGGCCAATTGAAGCTGCTACAACTAACAACTATAGCCTATGTGACCATCTACAACTAATATGACTAATTGTTATTGCAACATTGAATGACGACCTCCATGGCCAACTGATGCTACCACAACTACCAACTATAGTTGATATGGCTAACTGCAACTATAACTTCCAACTACGATCTTGGTGGCCAATTGACACTACTTCATTTACTAATTAGGCCTATGTGACCAATTATAGTCTATGTGACTAACTACTACTGCAATTTCCAACCACAATTTTTGTGGTAAACTGATGTTATTATAGCTACCAACTATCGCATAACAGACCAACTATGGCTTATATAGCTAACTATTACTATAGATTCCAACTACGACATCTATGCACAACTAACGCTACTACAACTACCCAATTCAACATATGTGACCAACTACAACTACCAACTACAACCTATGTAACAAATAACGATACATATTACCAACTATGACCTTTGTGGATAGCTACTACAACAACTTCCCAATATAAGCTCTGTGGTCATCTGACGCACTTATAGCAATCAACTACAACTAATGTAACTTGTTACTACAACAGCTTCCCATTACATCTTCTGTGATGGATTGATGCTTGCTACCAATTATGGCCTAAGTTGCCAATTTCTATTGTATCTTCTTTCTATAGCCTCTATGACCGACTGAAGCTCTTGCATCTACCAATTATGACCTATGTGGTCAGGTACTATGATAGGTTTCCACTATAGCCTATATGGTTGACTGATGCTCTTGTAGCTACCAACTACGCCTTATGTGGCCAGTTTCTACTGCAGCTTCTCTTAATGGTCTTTGCGGTCGAGTGACACTCTTCCAGCTGCCGAGCATGGCCTATGTTGTCAGTTACTACTACTTCTAATTACGATCTCTATGGTTAATTAACAATATTTGAGCCACTAATTATAGACTTTGAGACCAACTACAATTGTTACTGTTTCTAACTATGACTTTTGTAGCTAATTATTGCTATTACAACCAGAAACTGTATGAGTTGTAGCCCAATTATGACAATTATTGCAGAACTACAACTCTACAGTTGTGATTATCATTTTTGCAATTATATATTCTGTAATTCAGGAAAAGAGTGGATGTATATATTTAAAATCACATAATGGATTACTTTAACTGGGCTAGACCCCGTGATTTTTTTTCTTTTGAGATTTTTTCGATTTTTTCACGAAAATAATCCTGACGTCTTCTCTTTCTATTTTTTTTTTATTATCATTGTCTTTATTATATCTTTGTACAACACTAAGACATTAAATATCATTCTGCGGCCGTGAATCTTTTGACACACAACAATACATAACAGGACACAATGAAGAAAAATGGTTCATGTAGTCAACCTCACATAGTGAGATAAAGGGTGGTGGTTTTTTTGTTGTTGTTGGTTTTAGAATTAGACATTGATGAATAAGGAATAATGTAGGGCTATTCATGTTCAGGATCATGCAACCTTTCTGTCTTCCTCATTCATGCGCAAATAAAAATGCTAGATACACCTTAAATAAATGCTAAAAATAAAATTCTATCAGACTACCCTCCCTAAGACCTCTTTCAACTTATAATTTAAGAAATCTTCATCCCAATTCCTCATCCATCTGTTTATTTTCTTCACCTGCATACAATCACAAAGCTCTGAAACATGTAACGGGCCCTGCTCGGAGATATTATGATTCGCCAAATTGCAAAGCTGCACCTTGGGCCAAGTTTTTCAGCTTTGGTTCGCAAGTAGAGGTTTCTTCTTATCATCCCATGCCTCCAACCTTTGCTGGGCCTTTTCGACCTACAATCAAAAAACAAATTCCGATTTAATATCAGCAGTGTACCAATATAATGCCATTAATGTTTGTTAAGAAATTAGGGCGAAGAAAAACAAGAATCGACACAAATCCAGAAGAACACACAAAAATTTAACGAGGCTCGACAAAGATGCATACGTATTTGAAACCAGAGCGACAACTTTCCTTCAATCTCAGAAAAAAAAAAGTATAGAATATGAGATACTCCCTAGAGTTACAAGCAAGCATATATATAGCCCTAGAGTAAACACTGAAGTACAATATGTAATTCTCAAATTACCCCTATACCATACCGTATGGCGTTGCCCCTGCACCTCCAACCCACATAACGAAACTCCCCCGATTTGCATAAATTCTTCCTCTCAACTACAACATCTTTCCCTCATATGATACATGAATCATACCTAACAATGTTCAATTTTCTTCACAAATGCAAACGACTAGAGCTCTCGGTTGCTCCAATTAAAATACATATGTGAAGCTGACCAGTAGCTTTGGATGTGGAGCCGAATAGGACTTTATTTTAATTTATTTAAAGATAAGAAAAATTTCCAAATAAATTATTAACTAATAATAGGACAAGGCAGTAATTATATATAAGAAAAGTACAAAACAGCTTATACACTGAATTTCGTGAAAGAGACATTAAATATATAATTAAGAAAAAAGACGTTAATCATAAATCAAACTCAATTGCTCTACAAAGCCAATAATGGCAATAGAGTTTGATTCCGGTTTCACCACGCAACTTTGAAAAGGCCATATATGTAAATTATATTCTAGAAATCAAGAAGACAATTGGCCTTTGTTTGTTTCAGTGTAGTGTACCGATTAACAGGTTACTCGTCTAGGAAAAATTATTGCATACAGATACCACACGTGAATATCCAACAGTTATATCATAAAACATAGCGGGTGTTTTGAGTGAATAAAATATTTAAATATGATTTAGTAAATTTGATAAATTTAAATTTATCAAATCCAAATGCTCTAAATCGAAAATAATGTTTGGTTCAATTTAAGATCAAATCCATTAAATTCGTTTACGTAAATCCACTCTTGTGCTCAAATTGGGCTACCAAGCACCCATTAGATTTTTTCTAATAAGTCCTATGTTTTTTAATTTTTTATAATATAACTTTTTTTAATAATTTTACTAGAGTAAAAGATAATACCTATACCTGTGAATTTCATTATACGACACAATCCTTAATAATAGAGTTAAGTGATAATTCATCTTCATTCAATTTTCAAAATCTAAATTCGGTGGGGCCTCAATGATCATATTGAACCGGTTGGCACCATAAAAGAATAAATAATAGGACATGAAAGCATAAGAAAAGACAACCTAATTATGCTTATGGCATCCTTATTTGATCCCCGAAAATTCAACTGACCTTTCATTTTTTAAATCAAGATGAATTTAAATACAATTTTAAAACATTAATAAAACATAAACTTTGGCAACTTCAACTAATCATGGCAGTGCAATAGTAATATTAAGTATTAGAGTGGTATTAAAAAGTTCGTATATTTAGAATGATACAATATTTTAAAAAAATATTATTTCATTTAAGCGGCTATCGCAATTACTGTCATATTTAGGAGAGAATATTACATCAGGACTCCTAACTTAGTTTGCATTCGGAGTACAATGATGGGGCGAAACGTTTCAAGTAGGCCCCACCGTAATACACTGATATTGGTCAGTGTTAAAACGGTAGAGCCCACTTGACACGTGACGCCCCAACATTAAACTCCGAATGCATCAGGAGTCCTGATGTAATATTTTTTCCATATTTAGAGGGCCTTAGGTTTATTTCCGATGCATGTTGAAGAATATATGATAAAAAAAATATTATAAGGAACAATAAAGAAAGCATTACCTCTTCGCTCCAATTGGTTCGGAAAGTGACCCAAAGAAGAATGAGAGTTTGCATGAAAGTTCCGCCAATCATACCTGACCAAATTCCCTGCACAAATTATTAGTTAGACATCATTTTGTCATCATTTACTTTTTTCCAAAAAATAAAAAATAGAATTCCATACGTATCTATGTTGATACACACTACAAATTCATTAGAATGATGTGGTGTAATTTAGTCCACAAAACTCCATCAATGATTTAAAACTTTAAAACATCATAAATTTGGCATTTTTTGTCAGAAGGTTTCAAGTGATTAGCAGCCTAAAAAACATAAAAAAGCAAAGTTTTACACGTCAACATAGAATTATCTCTAAGGACATCATTATCTTAAGAAATTACATTATTACAACAACACAACAACAACAACAAAGCCTTAATCCCACTACGTGGGGTCGGCTACATGAATCCTTTTTCTCCATTGCGTCCTATTTAGTGTCATATTTTCATTTAGTTCTAATAAATTAAGATAATTTTTAATACAATAAGCTCAAGTCTTCCTAGGCCTACGTCTGCCTTTCTTAACACAAGTCGAATCTAAAACATCTACTCTCCTAATCGAATCATCTAATGGTCGACGTTTAATATGACCAAACCATCTAAGATGACTTTCTCTAATTTTGTCTGTCACAGGAGCTACACCAACCCTATCACGAATATATTCATTCCGCATTTTGTGTCTAAGTGTAAAACCACTATCCACCTAATCATTCTCATCTCGGCAACACTTAACTTATTATTATGTTTCTCTTTTAAAGGCTAACATTCAGCGCCATAGAGCATTGTAGATCAAAAAAAAAAAAAAAAAAAATTACATTATTATCTTGCAAAATTTCAAATTTATTCATGTACCTTTGCTCCAAGACCAAAGCCAAAATCGAAACCAAGAACAACACCAGCAGGTATGCCAATAATATAATAGCAGCCAACATTAACGTAGGCAACAAAGGCTTGCCATCCACACCCAACAGCCACACCTACAATACACCACATAACAAAAGACAAATCAACTAATGATTAAAATTTTAATCATGATATAAGCCACATGGGAAGAGCAAGTGTTTACCTGATAGAACTGGTTGGATGCCATTGAGGACGATGGTGATGGCAAGTAAAGGGCAGAGATCGGAGACGGCTTTAGCCACCGTTTCACCTTCGGTGAATATATAGCTAATATAGTCGCGAGAGCAAAGGATGATGACCACAATAATGAGTGATATGATGAAGGACATTATTGTCACCACTAATACTGAAAATGCTGCAGATTTTGGATTTCCCGCTCCAAGTTCATTGCTCACACGCACACTAAAGTAAATGACATGATTTTGGTAAGAGCTATTGTGTGAAAAACTAAACACCGTTGAATTGAAAATTTTACCACAAGGCGACAGATTTGTAGACACATCAAAAATTGTTTGTCCTTATCATGAAAGTAAAACACATGCCACATAAAATTCTATATTTACATTTATATATACATAAATGAACAAGTTGTGTTTCACTTTTAAGAAGTTTAATGGAGTGATGAGTTTGATGTGGGATTAAAATTTTGGATGTTATACATATATATATATATATATATATATATATATATATATATATATATATATGCATGTGAATATGAACAGGCTTGGTGTTAATTATGTAAATGTACAAGTAGGGCTGTCAAAACGGCTCGTTCTTCGCTAATAGCTCATGTTTGGCTCGTTAAGAAGCTCATGTTCGTTAATTTCATTCGATAAGTTAGAGAGTCGAACACGAACTAAGATGTGTTTGTTCATGTTCGGCTCGTTTTAGCTCGAAATACTACTCATCAAGTTTATATATATATATATATATATATATATATATTAAGTAGTATTTTAAAAAATCTAATTGACTACAAGGCTACAAAGATTTATAATCAATTAAAATATTGATTAAGAAAATAAAATAAAAATTATTAAATTAGATTCAAATGATGCTTTAATTAAAATAATAATTTTTAAATCTTGCTCAAACCCTTATTGTCTTATGTCTAATGACTACATGATTAGGATTGTTAAAAGGAGTCTTTGTTCGTGAACAGCTCGTGTTCGAGACTTTTGCTTCGGCTCGTTAAGCAAAAGTGCCGAACACGAACACATTTTTTGAGCTCAAAATATAAACGAGCCGAACACGAGCTAAGCAATAATAGTGTGGTATATAAATGCAAAGCAAAAGAAAAATTAAAGGAAAAAAAAAAACGAAAAATTAATGTATGCTAACCTGGCAGCGGCGTTAAAGCCGACCGAAATCATGAAAACCCAGCCAGAAATTGTCATGCTGCAACCAAGAAACACGAGCTTATATCAGTAAAACATAATTTATTAACTATAAAATGAAATACAATTTTTGTTCCAAGATAGAATTAAAAAACTGAGCCTGAAAGTATAGAGAGATTTTAAAAAGTAGATTTCTATCTACTTATCAAAGCGTGAAGTGGGAAAAAATCAACCAAATAAAAGTTAGATATAAAGCAAACATAAAAAATATACATGTCAATCCCCACCTAAAGGTACTATAGCATGCAATGTAGACCGTAGAAGGAATATGTCAACAAACTAAAAGGAAACATAGTTCAATTGAACTCACAATTTCTTTTCCTTATGGAGAAAATTTAATTTACAGATACAAGGTACACGAATTATATATATCATCATTCATGGACTTCAGTCGGACTAATACACCAATCACTATTTAGAAATACTAACAGAAATAGAATAAACTTACGGCACTAAATAAAATTAAATAGAAAATAAATTACTCTTTAAATAAATATAGATCATCATGCTGAAACTAATCATCGTTATCTTTGGTCTTTTCCTATAACAGCAATGCTCTAATTAGACTTCAAAAGAAAGCACAAAGATGAATCAGCATTTGACTTCAGAATGAATAATGTTATTTTGCTAGAATTTTGTCCTACTAGTGGTATATTATGAAATTACGCTATTCATGGATTAATTGAATAATATATCACATTCCTATGACAGGATTAAAAATTTGACCACATATATATATATATATATATATATATATATATATATATATATATATATATATATATATATATATATATATATATATATATATATATATATATATATATATATATAAGAAAGGGAAATTCCTTATTTCAATTTAAAAGACCGGTCCACTCCACCAGTCCGAATGCGCATCAGGTTTTGTGAAAAAGGCATCCGTCCATCGCAGCTACCTACCTAACTCCGGTCCATCCGAATTTCAAACCACCCACCACAAACAAACAAGAAAAATAAAAGAAAAAGACAAAAACCAAAACCGGTTTAACTCGAAAGCCCGCTGCAAGCTAAGCATAATTTAAATATAATTTTATATATTTTTAATTTAATTAATAATTTTAATTGATTATAAATATTTGTGATCCTGTAAACAATTCAATTATTTAAAAATACTACTCATGAAGAAAGTGACATATAAATCTTTATCCGTATTTGGTTCGTCTGTATATCTACCACAAAAAAATTGCTTGCATTCAGATTGTCTACGAGTGAATCAAACACAAGCGTCTTAACGAGTTGAATATGAACTGTTCACGAACGACGACCGGTCTTGACAATCCTACTTACCAAACAGAAAGAGAATCGAGCGCGAGCTCCGGGTTCTCAAGCAGCCCAGCTATTAGCACCAGTATCTGAAAATACCATGTCTCCAAACACAGCATCACCGCCGACGCCGTCGACAGCTTGAAGAACTCCGGCAACCCCTTGAATGCCTGCCAGCTAAACCCGGTCCAAGTGAGCCGGCATCTCCGGCTCGTCGCGATGTAAACGAACTGGGCCGCCACCACAATCCACCAGGATAAGCTCAGTACCAACGACGCCCCCAATAGCCCCAATCCCAGCTTATAAACTACAAGCCAGCTCAGCACCAGATGCAGCAACACCGTCGCCGTTGATATGAATGCGCTCGGCGCCACGATGCTCTGCGCCTGCCGGACAAAATTATGAAATATGTTCAAATTTCACTAGTAATAATATTATATTTTTATAATATTATTTTATAAGAAAACACTGCTCGTTTTCCTCGTGCCATCGGAGAAATTGCAAATGATGTTCGTAATCTATGTCTCAATCATGTTTAATTTTATCATACTAATTGAAATTAATTGATTCATAATGAATCTCAGAATTATAAAATTACTTGCAGAAACTTCTGAATGGGGAAATTGGCGGCGTAGGCGAAGATTTGGGGAATTAGTCCGTAGACGAAGATGGATGCAGCCTTGGCGATCTCCGGCGACTGTCCGAGAAGGATTAGAATCGGGCGCGAAAAGGCGTAGGCGATTGCGAGGGGGATTCCGGTGGAGGTGAGGAGAACGGTGGAGCGCTGCATGTAGATGCCGAGCATGTCGTACTTCTGGGCTCCGTAAGCCTGGCCGCAAAGGGTTTCGACGGCGGATCCCATGCCGAGCATGAGGCCGTAGGCGAAGACCTGGATGCCGGTGTTGCCGAGGGAAGCGGCAGCGAGCTGGAGGTTTCCGAGATGACCGGAAAATATCTGGGTCGACATCGACATGACATAGTTGACCATATAGACGATCACGGCGGGGGCGGCGAGGTGGAAGAGGAGGCGGATTTCTACTCGGGAGGCGAGGAGGAGGCGTCGGCGGAGGGGAAGGGTTGGGGAGCTCAATATTGACTCGAGGAGGCCCCCGGAACCGCCGTGTTCTCCGTCCTCAACGCCGGCCATTGAATGCGATGACGAGGGATATCTTGTCTCGGTCCTCGCGGTCGCTCCGTTTAATGGATAGGATGTTAGGCGGTAGGGTTTAAATAGGTGCTGAGCTGGGCTTAGTTCGGGTTTGCATTTTACTAGGTGAAAATGATAGCATTTTTTAAATAAATAATTATTGAAAGAAATTTAAATTAAATTACATTTTTATTAATATTGAGCTCATTAAAATGAGCATGTGATCTTTTGGTACATGAATAAATCCTCTATTGTCGCGCTACTATCTGACCTGCAAATCATAATAATTTTGTTAAACAAAACATAATAATTTAATTAAATTTTTATTATAATTTAAATTTGATAAAATTTTTTAGAATTTAATTATATTTGTCAATAATCATTATATGCTAACAATCATCAACGTCCAATGCACACCATAATGATCACTCCAACATCTATTCCATCAAGCGAATAATTAGGCCAATCACCTACTATGATTTAACTAGTTATATTCTAAACTTATCAACATGCAGATCCTTTCACTAGCATTTAATGTTCGTTTCCTTGGCCAACTATCATCCTTTACTACAAAAAAAAAAGGATGTAAAATTTTAATCCAATGAAACCCAACTATCAATATACTCAATCCGCTCTCTCCTTATAATTTTCAACAATTGATACTTAATGTCTAGTAGCTCCCAATGACCACCCATAATCTCCTGTCTATCCTCCTACAATAACTATATTGACAATTCATCAATTCTGACACTTTCAATACATCTTATAGATCATCATCAAATGCTTATTAATAATCAATTTTAATATCAAATGCTAATTAAAAATCAATTTTAATATCTAATACTCATATTACTATCATTCAATATTTCATCAAAATAAAATATTAAAATGATATTTACTCTCATTCAATTTTTAATATTTTTTTATTAATCGAGATCCAAGGCAGCAATGACAATTTTGTAATATTTATTATCTATACCTATAGAGGTGTCCGTGTCAAAATTGGTGATTGTATGGAGCCTAGATTCTGGCAACATCCGGGGCAGGGTAGTTAATTAGGATGTGAGTTTTCATTGGTGGGCAGCGGGGACATTAGAATGTACGAACGACAACCCGCGATGAGGCTGAGAGAGTCTGAATTAGATTTGGCTTTTATTGCAGTAAAAAACTGTGAGGGGCTCCGGTCAATTTTATCTCTGTTGTTCAGAATTAAGTAACGAGAGTTGGCGGCAGCCGGGTGGTTGCTTCCGCTGGTGAAAATTTGGACACGTTAAATGATATCATTGCATGCGTGGCCTTGCCATGTGTTGGACGTCGGAGCACGTTACAAAAGGCTAAAGGAATTTCTCGAGAATTGGGGTGAGGTTGGTTCCTCTCCTCGCTATTGTTACATATAACCAACATGTTAAATAAAGTTTATATATATATATATATATATATATATATATATATATATATATATATATATATATATATATATATATAAGCATGGATCTTGAGAGATGAACAGTTCGTATGAAAGATACAAATGATCGAGTGAGACTTTTATCGGAGGTATGTACCTGGGAATTTCTTGCAGGGCGGTGAAAGGCCCTCAGAACTATCAACAAGAATCATTTCTTTTTGGATGTACTATCGACGGACAAAAGGTACGGTGAACAACTGAAGAGCTTCTTATCGACCGAATCAGTCCTCTAATCTTATTATATGTGGATATTTTTGTGATTACTGAAAGGTCCCTTTTAAAAGTATAATAATGAGGAGACTAATATGTAATTTTGTAGAATATGGATCCATTCCTATAAATAGGGGGTTAATGTCATGAATAAAAGATATGCATTTCTTGATGTTCTCAACTGGTCTCTCTCTCTATAAGGTTATATACCTTGAGCGTGTTTCCCAAATAGTTTCAGATTCAATATTCTTTAAGTTGTAATGAGCGTGAAAATATGATGTCAACAAGAAGAAGAGCCCAATAGCAGTAACAGAGAGAATCCATTCAGAGGATTGAGTTGGAAGCAACATGCACTAGGGTGTTCAGAAGTTATTCCAGAGGAAAGATGCAAGCTCATCGATTCCAGCAACAGGGTTACTTCTACCTGAATTTGATAAAAGAGCCTGATGAATACACTCAAAGATGCACACAATGTCAGAAATACAGACCATTGCGCCATCGACCATCACAGAAACTTCACCCGATTGTCACCCCTTAGCCGTTCTCCATCTGAGGGCTCGACATCCTTTGACCTTTTCTCCCGTCGAGAGGACAACAAAAATTCTTGCTAGTGGCCATCAATTATTTCTCCAAATGGGTAAATGCAAAGCCCCTAACACACATAACAACGGGTGTAGTCCAAAACTTCTTATGGACTAACCTGATTTGCTGATAAGAGTTACCCATCGTAATCGTTACAGATAATGAGACCCAATTCATCAACAAGAGGTTCATGATTTTTGTAAAAGTCAATGGATCAACCTTAAATTTACTTCCGTAAATCATCCTCAAACCAACAAACAAGCAAAAACTGCTAACAAACTCATTCTAAATTTACTGAGATAAAAAGTAGGAGCAAAGGGAAAATGGGCATACTTAATCCCTTCTATACTCAAGGCGATTTAGACGACCCCATCTCGTCCACCAGGCAAACTTCTTTTATGTTAGTAAAGTTGTGTGTTGTGTAATCTTGGTGGACTAGTTTCTCAAATTACACTCTTCATTAAATTTAAAGTCTTCCATTTTATGTATATATATGTTTTACTATCTTATTCTGTAAAAAAAAATATTTACATTATAAAAAAAAATAAACCCTGCAAAGTCACCATATGATCGGCGACGATATCATATGTTCTACATGATAATACAATTTTTTTTTTCATGAATTTTATTTTTAATTAGTCATTTTTAAATATTATATTTTAAAAAAACTATTCTAAAATTGGTCCAATATAAACATTTAAATTTTAATATTTATTAAAGTAACAATTTAATTTCAAATTACATTAAAATATATGCAGGAAAAAAATATATTTTAATTAAGAAAATAATATTAATAATATTTATATATTATGTTAAAATTTGTGTATTATATTAGTAAAACCATTAAAATCATAATTTAAAAAATTTAAACTGACAAAAAATGTAAAAAAGTTAAATATATAAATAGATAAAGAGTTAAGTGTGCATTTTTTAGGGAGAAGTTTGCAAAAATATAAATTATGAGTGGGCAAATTTCAAATAATTCACATTTTATTAAAGTAATAAAAACACATTGAAGTGGTTTTGCTTGTACATAAAATGAATAATTTTCATTCCAATATATTACTTTAGCTTGTATGTTATATAATTTTATTTTATAGATGTTGAAACATAATTAAAAAAAATAATCATTTAAGTAAAGATTATGCTTTAATATTTAAATTAAAAATTTATTTATTTATTTTTTTTTTTAGAAAATGTAAGAGCCACACCCACCCAGTTTTATCATAAATAAAGCTGCAACGCAAAGTCTAAAATAGCCAAACAAATAATTACACCTCAAGACTAAAACAACCCAGCAAACAAAATTAACACCGAGTAAACAACAAAACCAACTAAAAATTGGCCAACAACAACCACAACCATGCCTTTAATTAGACCAAAAAAACAAAAAATCAACAACAATTAAAGAGGACATAGCTAAACATCACAGAAGAAGTGGAGACCAACAACACCCAAAGTAGCAGTAATGAAAAAGAGGCCAATCAACATGGCAGAGGAACTATCCACCAGAAGTCAAGAATGCCAATGCACTATCTGAAAAAAAGTGAACACAGAGAACTCTAGGAAACAATGAGGACAAAACCCAAAGAAATTAAAGAACTATCAATCCAAAAGATGACAAGAAGACCCAAAACAACAGCTGCAAAATAGAACAAAAAAGAAAACCAAAATATAAAAAGTATTCATGTTTTGATAGTTACACATTTGTAGTAAGGAAAAATTTCAATGAGCGCACTAAACAATACCAATCAACAGTAGTGTTTTAACTGAAGTTAGAACGAGTCTACATCAAATATTTGAAATATATTTCAAATTTTTAAGATATTGTTTAGCTGGTCAAGTGATTTTATGGCTGCTGTTGCACTTAGTGACCTGTGGAGTGGTTGCCGGCACTTTATATTAATCTATGTTTTTGGAATTATGCCAAATTGAGCAGATTCAAAATTCAGAGAAAATCAACTAATTACTGAATATCAAATAGAGAAGTATTTTATATTGAATTTCTATTTTTTATGATTAAACTGTTGAATTTCTAAAATGCTGGCATTAGGAATGTAATGCACTCTTAATGCTGCCGAGCAAACAATCGTCGAGTCAAAGAAAACTCAATTTGATATCAAAAAAATATTTCAATACAAAATAAATAGTTTATAATTGAGTAAATTAAGATAAATTGTTTGATAAGTGATACGTCACACAGAAATTTTCATCATTTTGCATGAATCTGAGATATGACACGAATCCCTAGATGATATTTGAAGCAATGAACATTCAAATATTGATAAAAAGTGATCCAGAGTTCTAATTCCAGCAAGCTTATTACCAAACTAACCGGCTCGATGAGACGAAGCTAATGATATAAAAACTAATCTAATTTGAGTCAAATCAAGCCCAGATCAAGTCATTAAATCACACTTAAAAGATTTTTTAATTCCTAGTCGAATTGAGCGTCTCGAAAAGACAAAACCAACGAGTCCAAGATCACTAAATTTCGACACATTAAGGCATCCAAATGTTCATTAAATGTTGTATGATTAAGGGAAGCTCTCTGGACCGTCTGATCAAAATGGTTCATATTCCTGCATTAATTACACCCATAACACTATGAATAGAGCCACACCCCTCACATAAGAGGGGGCTAAAGCTTAGAGTGAGCTTGGGGCCTTGAGGAGCAGCTGCAGCTTAGCATCGTTGCCAGCCAATGTCGACCACTGCCAACCATCGCCGAACACCACCAACTGTCGTCAACCACCGCCAACCGTCGTTAACCATTGTCGATCGCCGCCAACCTTCGTCCACCATTGTCGACCATCATCGACCACCATCATCCAGACGTTGTCAGTCCATGTTATAACTTGAAACATCTAGTAACTGTTTCCTGTCTGTGGGACAAGTGCTTCTCACTACGGTCCATGTTGTCAACAATGAACCATCAGCTCATGCAGCTCGTGACTCCGGCTCCCACAGCCTACAGACGTCATTAATACTCACCCCAACAACCTAATTGGTTCACAGGTCATGCAACTCCTGACTATGACCAACGCCTTCTACAGACGTCATTCATACTCGCCCCAACAACCTACGTGGTTCACAACTTGTGCAGCTCCCGACTCTAGCCCCGCGACCTACGAACATTATTCATACTCGCAACTACGGTCTATGTGGTCCACCGTTCTCGCAACTTTTTACTACAGTTTCTATGACCAATCAACGCTTCTAGAGCAACATCTATAATACTCACGACGAACTACTACCCCCACTACAATCAACACTTACCCTTGCAGCCTGATGCAGTCAAATTATACAGCTTCGTAATTCCATCTTCCCTAATTTAGGGGAAGAATATACTTGTTTACTCATTATTCATAGTGAATTATTTCTACTGGGCTAGGCCCAATGGTTTGTCCCCCTCTTAAGGGTTTTCCATGTAAAAAAATTGAGTTGTCTTTTCCTGCATAATTCTATTATTTTATATGTGTGTGCTAAATTATTGTGCAACACTAAGACGATAATACATTACTCTACCGCTATAAAATTTCTAGCACACATTAGTTTGGCGTCGTCTGTGGGAAGCGAAGTTCGTTCGACTTTATCTTCAACTCTAAGACACCAAGCCCCTACTTTCTTTCCTAATGATGTAGTTCATCGAACTAATAAAGGAACCTTCCTCACGTCATGAAGATCATGTCTGATGCATTTTTCAATTTGGGGCGCAACTTTCATTGTAGTATCGAAAGGTCGTTCATGTCAAGATCCCGGGCACACCGTTGTAGTAGGGTTGTCTTCTCACATCTTATTCAGATACAAAGTATTTCACAGGATAGGGGGAAACCTTCACTTTAGTCTCGAAAGGTTATTCCTGTTAACATCTCGGGCACGACTGTGGTGGGGAAGTCATTCCACATTTCATGCAGATTACAAGTCTATAAGAATCACTCATGTTTTGGGGAGCAATCTTTACCGCAAATAACACTTCCTCAACACCCCCTCATCGTACCATAATTCTTCTTCAACTAAATGAAGAAGATGATCTCTTTGGCCTGATTCATGGGTTGTTGTACAAGCTCACATAGAAAAAGCCCATGCTTGGGGGCAAAAAGATTCAAAAGCAAGCAACTAATAAGTTGTTAAACATTTTCCTTGAGTATGACCGCAGCCGTATTTCCAAGAAAACATACATTCCATTGCGATCTATGACATAGTCTCTAGAAAAGCAGAGCATCTGTGACACCTCATTCTAGGCTTAAATCGATCTCACGGGGACTCGATTCAAACTTTTACATTACACCATATGGTCGTCAAGCAAAAGCTTCGACATACAACCTTGGATAGGTAAAAAATCCTTGATGGATTTCCTTCAACCTCTTCTATTGTAGGCTATATTAGTCAAGCAAAAGCTTCGACATACAACCTTGAATATGTTAATAATCCTTAGTGTATTTCTTTCGACTTCTTCAATAACATGTTACAGTTTTCAAGCAAAAGCTTCGACCAACAACCTATGATATGTCAACCATCCTCAGTGGATTTCATATGACTTTGTTATGAGTTAATACTGTCGAGCAATCTTCGATTATCCAACTCAAAATTGGACATACATCCTCAATGGATTCTTCTTTCAACTATGCTCCTAAAAGTTAAGACTAGAGGCAAAACCTGATAAGATTCTACCACGCTGCTAGAAGACGAGCTCAAGATGGTCTTCAATAAAAAACCTCAGAAGGCTATGAGCTTTAGAAGGTACTGATTTAAGCTCCTATAAGACATAGGTCTGAGAGGTCACAACCTACAAGCCATGAATCACAAAGGGTACATGATTCATCATTTTATAAAAAAATTGAGTGCTAACTTTAATTATAGAATTTTGCACAATTAAGAAGCCACAACAACCACGGTAGAAACAAAGAAATACATTATCATCATCTATAAATGTCACATCAGATGATCAAAAATGCTACAAAGATCAATATGTACTTGTACAAGAATTACAACAAATCCGCTGATCTTCGAGTAGAGTCGACATCATCTCCCCAAAATTCAAGTACTTCTGATGATAGTCAGGGGGTCTCCAAATATCTCTATGACATAAGCTTGAAAATTTTCCTATCAAAATGTGGCAGAAAAACTACCACATTTCTTCATCACCTTCAGAATGTGCAAGAGCGACACTGGAATCTCCTGCGGAATGCATGACACCAACGAGAAAGATCTCATTGCTTGTCTACTACGCAAATCAGAGACGACTTTGCTCTTCACTGCAATAAGAAAGAAGATCTCGTTGTTTGCCTACTACGCAGGGTTGAGACGACTTTCCTCTTTGTCGCAACTCAACATCGCAACTCTACACAGTAACTAGTCACCGTAACTTTTTCCCACAACTCGGCACAACACTCTTTACCGCATCTCTTCGGCGCAACTTTGCACTGTAACTCTTCATTGCTACGTAGGACAAATTTCTTCTTGGGAAATCATGGTCTTGGATGATAGTCTTGAACTCAACACATCGCCGCGTCACCCTGCTGATATGCATAGTCGCAAAGGCTAGCCGCACCATGTCATCGCGTCGCACGCCTCGATGCCCTTCCACAACGCATCGTGCCCCGTCGCGATGCACCGTCGCAACGCTTCTCGTCGGCACGACAGTTCACCACACCACGTTGCCGCGATGCATTGCTCCAACATTCAGACGCACCGCTGCATCGCGTCGCATCACCACACCACCCCGCCGCGTCGCGTTGCCGTGTCGCATAGCTGCAGGGCATCATCGCGACGTTCCTCCGCAACGCGGTGCCGCCATTCTACTCCCCTCTCCTTTGGGCATATTTATAGGCTCAAAAAAAGTCTTGACCATTAAATGCACATTAATATATAAATTTAAAAATAAATGCAAACGGTAAATGTTAATTAAAAAAATTCTTATTAAAAAAAAGGTAGAAAAAACTTTTCATAATTCAAAAAAAGGAAAAAAAAAGTGAAAAGCTTTACATATTCCCATAAAAAAGTTAATTAAATAAAATTCGAATTCGAACATTTTAATTTTAAAAATATTCTAAAATCCTTTTTCTTTTTTTCTTTTTTCGTTCGAATTCCTGCTAAGGCTGATCGGATTCCTAAACATGCGATTCAGATTCCCATGCCTGACCTTCATTTGTCTTGTGGGAACATACCAACAAAGCTAAGTATCTTTCAATATATTTATATTTGGAAACAAATTATTCTTATACTAATAAAAGAATATACATACACATAATAAATATTACGGATCCTAATATTTTTTTCGGACGATAAAAATGATTTTGCCCAAAAGGCAACTAATACGTCACACACAAATTTTCATCATTTTGCACGAGTCTCGAGGCATCACATGGATCTCGAGACAATATTTTTAGAAGAAACATTCAAATATAGATGAAGAGTCATCCAGAGCTCTAATTTCAGCAAACTAATAGTCAAATTGACTAGCTCGAAGAGACAGAGCTAATGATATAAAAACTAGCCCAATCTCAAGTCAAATAAAGCTCAAATTAAGTCATTGAACCACACTTGAAAGATTTCTATTCACATTTGAGAGGTTAAACAAATGTCGAATCTAGCAAGTTCATAGTAAAATCGAGCGTCTCAACAAAACAAATCCAACGAGTTCAATATCACTCAATTCGGACATCATCAAGACATCTAAATGTCCATTAAACGATGTATGATTAAGGGAAGCTCTCTAGAATGTCCTATCAAAATGGTTCATTTTCCTGCATTAATTACACTCATAACAATATAAATAGAGTCACACCTCTCTCATGAGAGGGGGCTAAAACTTAGAGAGAGCTTGGGGCCTTGAGGAGGAGCTGCAGCTCAGCATCGTCGCCAACCGACGTCGACCACCACTAACCGTCGTCGATCACCGCCAACCATCATTAACCATTTGTCAATCGCCGCCAACCGTCGTCCACCAATGTCGACCGTCATCGACCACCGCCAACCGGACGCTGTCCGTCAATGTATAACTTAAAAAAATATAGGAACTCTTTCCCATATGTGGGACAAGAACTCATCATTACGGTCCATGTGTCAACAACGACCTACGCGGGCATCATCTCATGCAGCTCTCGACTCCCGATCCCGCAGCCTACGGACGTCATTAATATTCACCCCAACAACTTACGTGGTTCACAGCTCGTGCAGCTCCCGACTCCGACCACCGCGACCTACAGACGTCATTCATACTCGCCTCAACAACCTACATGGTTTACAGCTCGTGCAGCTCCCAACTTCGACCACCGCAGCCTATGAACGTCATTCATACTCGCCCCAACAACCTACGTGGTTCACAACTCGTGCAGCTTCCGACTCCTGCCCTGCGGCCCACGAACGTCATTCATTCTCCCCACTACGGCCTACATGGTCCACTGTTTCCACAACTTCTTACTACGGTTTTTCTAACCAATCAACGCTTCTGGAGCAACCTTCGACTACACTCACGACGAACTAGTACAACCACAACAATCAACAATAACCCTTACAACCTGATGCAGTCAGATTATACAGCTTTGTAATTTCATCTTCCCTAATTTAGGGGAAGAATAAACCTATGTACTTATCATTCATAGTGTATAATTTCTACTGGGCTAGGCCCCGTGGTTTTTCCCTCTCTCAAAGGTTTTCCACGTAAAAAATCGATGTTTCTTCTTCTGTCTGCTTCTCTTCTTTTATCTGTGTGTGCTGATTTTTCGTGCAAATATTAAGATTATAATACATTACTCTACCGCTACAAAATTTCTAGCACACAACAATAAGGTGTATGAAATTGTTAGCTAACTTTATCAAAATATCATTTTTAACAAACTACAAATGGACTCTCACTTCATGGATCATAAGAATTGTATATTATCTCCCCGAAATAATTTATATTCAAAATGATTCAATTTTTTCCGGTTTAAGGTCCAAAGCCTTCGATCTCTAGTTTTATAGGTTGATCTCATTTCTTGGTTGTCATTTCTTTTATTTATTTATTTCTTAAGTGGACAGAACTAGTTCAAGTATTGGCACATAAATCATGGTTCATTAGCCTTAAACAACTTGAATTTCACAACCATAAATACAAAAGATCTTGTCAACAAATGCATGAGAAATCCTTTTTATTTTGAGTGTGTGACATTTCTATAATATGAAAATTAGTAATCATGGATGATGCGTCGTGATAAATTTTTATCTTCCAAGACTAGTCTCAATATATTTTTGAAAAATAATTGTTTTAAATTTAAATTTAAGATCGTGCGGTGTCCCGATCTCAACAAATTTTTATTCAAGCTGACTGTCCTGACAAATCGAACCCAATGATGCCAGATAGTTGGTTCAATCCCTGGCCAATCAAGTTCGGATCAATTCGTTGAAACACATTTGAAAGCTTTGGATCGTCAATTGAAAAGTCAAATGAACTCAAAATTTAACATATTTATTCTCAAATTGAACATTTTAACTAGAGAAATTTGCTGAGTATATGATAAATGTTTGTTAAGAAAACTGTTCTCCATAAGACTAAAATACACAACTCCTACTGGTTCTAAATGAACCCTCTCTCTTCACTTTAGGGGAAAAGGAGATGAAGAGAAATTATACAGTCAATTATGGAGGGAAGACCCTCTGATTCTTCTATCCTCCATAGACTTTGAGCACTTTGACCACTTCCGTTAACCACCTTCGCCTGTCGACTGACTGCTGGCCACTGCCAACTACTGACCACCGCCGACTCCTGCTTGCAAACATCATACCTCCAATACGGTTGTAACATATAACACCCATATTGAATACGCGACGATAACTTTTAGTCTTCGTAGTTGTCGTCTACTGTCAACCATCGACAACCATCACCACCTTTTGTGGCCGACCACCAACCACTTGAGAAAACTGCTAACGATCATCGTCGCTAGAATACAATGGTTATTCCTAACACATGCCTACAAATGTTATCCATAATATAAAATAGGCATCCCGTTCTCCCAGTTGTGAGAAAAATATGTACCCTTATACTTACAAACTTATAATAGATAATTTTGATTGGACTAACCCCATGGTCTTTTCACTTTCCGTATTTTTTCATGTAAAAAAAAATTGTGTTGTCTCCTGTTACTTTTCTAATTATTTATCTCCGTGCAGGATCTCCATGCAACGCTAAGACACTAAATTATCACTCTATTGCCATAATTTTTCGGACACACAATAATAAATATATTATGTTTGAAGATTTGTTGGAATAAAAAACTACATAATTATTTTATATTAATTATTTAATCTAATTATAACCAATAAGTACTAGAATTTTAAAAATTGGAAACAAATATAATTCTAAAAAAAATATGTATTTTTGGATTATCATTGGCTCATAAAGTTATTTCTTAACAAGAAATATAATCTCTATTTCTAATAAAGTTAAAAAGCCATTGAGGATTTTATCCACCAAACAAGCGAGACCACAAATTTCTATTCAATTAGTTCATCATTTTGATTATCATTTTTTCTCTTTAATATAATTCTTTCAAATCATAAACAACCTGAAAAGGACCAAAAAAAAAATCTGTTGCAATTTTAGAGTTAATAAATGCTTAATTTGTTTTTATTTGAGGGTTAAAATGATAATTATTTATTTTATTTGTCTTTTTTTTTTTTTTTGAGAAGTGTTGGTCCCATGCATGTTATAATGATGTGAAGCGAAAGCTCCTGAAGGTGGGACCGATGAATGACCTAAGTGGTGCCGGCCGCTTTGCGAAGGTTAGTTGTGCAATTTCCTGATTGAAAGATGCTAATGTTTCGTTACCAACCGTTCACAATTTTATGATATTCCAAATATACCATCTGCAATATTGTTTCTCTTGTATTGTCCTCTGTCATGACTTGGAGCTTTATGTGTTTTACGAATAGCCAAAACAGAGGAAATTGATTGAAGCCAATTGGAGTCATAAGGAGCATATACCACAGAGAATATAACTTAAATGAGTAAGAGCTAAGTAACCTACATATAATTCTTATTTTGTAAATTGTGTTTAAGGATGTGGCTACGAGCAAACTTGTTCCCCCCATTGAGTGCAATGATGAATGATGGTAGATATGTGTATTCATTGGTACTGAATGGTTATATATTTAGAGAGTGGATAGACACACGGTATGATAATTCATGAATATGAATACATTGACTTTTTTTTTTTAATGAGGTTGATGAACTCTCATTGTAGCCTATCTTTAGTTTTTATGATTCAATCTTAGTGTTTGAAACCCTTGTAAGTTCGCTTAGGTGATTTTCTTGATGATTAACTTATGATTAACTTGAACCAAAACCAAAGCAATTTTCATTTCTTGGTTCTTGATAAACTTATGGTGGTCTCTAAGTTATTTAAATATACTAGGAGAGATCACAATAATGTTATCAAGAATCAAGAAATAAGCAGATATTTCCAGTTGGACCCTAGGTACCCTTTAGGTCGGTCACCTTAGGATCCTTGGACCCTTTACGTCACCTCTACTTCTTCCCAACTATAATTTCTATTATAATTTTATTTTATTTTTTTTTGACAAGCTATAAGGGTTATTGTAATATCATTGTTAATGTTTGGAATCGGTTTAGGAGGGCCAAACCTATTCATGTTTGTATAAGAAGATGAAGAGTATTATGTTGAAGCTTAAACAAGAGAAGATTTTAGAGCAATGATTGCCCCATTAAAACTTATTTTAGTAATTGAACTACATTCAATAGAAGCTTCTCTTGCTTCTTTGTGTGAAAATAAATTGATCAAACAACATGGCGAAATTTCATCACTATATAAGTGTGCTACAACCTTAAGTTTCTTTAGCAAAAGTATCAATGTAGAAAGAATCTAAACGGGGTTCTTGAGATTTAATATGATCATGATACTCTCAATTTTCTTAAAAACATATCCTTCCATGCCACCAACTACTTTCAAGCTTTAGCTAATGAAGCCTTGAGTATGATTTATGCTTTTATTAGACCAAATTTACCTAAGAATATTATTAATAGTAACATTAAAAGTTTTCTACCAGCTATTTTCTTTAAAATTGATATTAAAAATGCTTGCTTTATTTTTTTTGAGGATAAATATCCAAGACTGGATGGATCACCTCTAAATTCCATATTAATATTTTATAACTAGTCAATGCTCAATCCATCAACGTGGTTTAACATTTCATTAACTTTTAAAAAATTTATTGTTGCATGACGAAAGATTCAAAATAGTAGTGTAATAATTTAGTGTCTTAGCATTGGGCTAAAATCTAGCACCAACATAGATCAACAAGACTTAAGCAAGAGGTGACACCTCGACTTTTTATGTAAAAATCCTTGGGGAATGAAACACCAAGGGACCAGCCTAGTAGTTGAAATAATTCACTATGTAATTTCAAGTAAATATGCCCAAACTCTTAAATTATAGAAGATAGAATCACATGTTGAGGTACAATGATTGTTCAAAAATAGGCAGAAGCTCATCATGAATATTATAAAAGGTGGCTATAGCACCAACTAATCGTAGAGGTCCTAGTTGAAAGTCATGGTAATAGTTGGTCATGTAGGTCATTGATGGTTCCTTTAAGAGTGTCAGTTTGCCTAAAAGGCCATAGTAGGGAGCTGCAGGAGCTGTGAGCCACATATGATGTAGTTTGTCACATGGGTCGTAGTGGAAAGCTACAAGAATGTCTGTAGGCCACACTAGATAGAGTTGGGAGTTGCATGAACTGTGAGCGAAGTTAAGTCATAGACGATCACATAGGTCATATTAGTGAGCTGTAGTAATGTTTTTAGACCGCAGATGTTAGATTTGGAAGCTGCAATAACATCCGTAAGACGTAGAGGCAAGAGTTGAGAGATACATGAGTTATGGGCCACGTAAGCAATAGTTGGTTACCTATGTCGTGATGGTGAGCTGTACTAATGTCAGTTGGTCACAAAGACAGAAGTTGAGAGCTACATGAGCTATGGACCATGTTGGCCTTTGTTGGTCATCTAGTCTATGTTGATGAGCTGCAATAACATCCATGTACCATATAGGCTAGAATAAGGAGTTGAAACTTTTCAAGATCTCATAATGGGAGTATGCAGTTACATTGTAAACTAAGTGCATTGTTACATGGTCTTCAAGGTGCATTATTACACTCTCTTTAGGGTGCTTCGTTCAACCCTATTCAGTGTGTGTTATTACATTGTGTTAAGGATAAATCAGTTGTTTCATTAATCTGAAACATTGGTCATTACTTTTCACGATGTTTTTTTTACTTTGTAGCATCCGCAAAAGGATTCATTGCAACGAGAAAAGTGTGGTTGACAATTATTCACAGTGAACAATGAGGGTGTCAATGGTGTTCAATGGTTGTAGGAGCCGGAAGCATTTTTTAGATCCTCGATCTGAGCTGCACTGGAATTTAACTCCTTCTCCCGATCCTGCTTTAGCTTCAAGTCTCTCTTTAGTTAGTTCAAAATTTCAGTCTCCCCTTTACTGAAGGGGGTGAGACTCTATTTATAGAGTTTTAATAGAGTTTGAGAGTTTTTCCCTTGCAAATAATGAAAGAATTCAAACTACTCCATCAGTCGACCCAGTGAGATTCTCACAATTGAATGATGTCGTAGTGGACTTTTTAGTGTCTTAATGATGTCAGAATTGAGTTATCATTATCTAATGGATTCGTCTCATCAAGACACTTGATTTGACTATACACTCATCATATTTAGAATCAAAATGCCCGTCAACTTAGTTATCCAAAACTTTCAAAAGTGATTTAATGGTTTGATTCAGCCTTGATTTTGCTCGGATTGGGCCAATTTGTTGTCATTGTGTTCTTTACGTCAATCCCGACAGTTTGACTATATGCCTTCTAAAATCAAATTTCTAGATGATTTTTAATTTAAGTTCGAATGTTTCTTACTAAAATATATTTTAAGATTTGTGTTAATCGCCTCAATATTCATTCCAAATGACAAAATTTATGATAATGTATCACTTATCATCGATAAAACATAGTGCTTTAACTCTTTTCCCCAAGAAAAAAAATACTTTCCTTATGCCTACTTTATAGCAATTTCACAATGTAGTTCATTCTTTAAATTTATCACCAATTTGATTGAGGGCATATTGTCTACTGTTATCTCTTCCATTATTTGTCCAACACAATTTGGATAACAACTCATTATTTTATAATTTTTAATACACACACTCACACGCACATATACTTACATATTTTCTGCTTCTACTTATTTTTGTTCAATGCATTTATTTTAGTTACTTTCTATTTTTACATCTATTAGTTTTCTATTTTACTTCAATTGTTTCCCTTTTTTACTTATATTATTTCTTGCATTTAATTAGTTTGATCAATTTTTCTTTTCTTGTTATAAATTGCTTTAGGTGGGATCGATGACCAGGGACCTCGTAGGCCCAATACTCTGTCAACTTCTTCTATGAGAGGAAACATGTGACTTCATGACCCACAATGCTTAAGAGCATCGTTTTGATGGTTACCACTTTGACCACTGCAACAATGACAGTTAAGCCCTTACAGCTGCGCAAACCTTTCACACCCGGCCTGCAGCTCTCACCACACTGATAGTTCTGTCCCCCGTCGTGGCAAGCTCCTCCACTCTTACTGAGCCTGCTATGATGGATATTGAGAGAATGATGCACATTATGTTAGATAGAGATTAATAAGTAATTTAAGTTATAATAATTGAAATTATTTTCCAATATATTATATAGCTAATATTATTTTTTAATAGGGTTTACGTATCCAGACAACCCGTTCATAAGATCTCAAAGTTCATCAAGAATATGTTTGGTGCTCTTAATCTATAATGATTGAGATCCTGATTGAGGTTTGGGATATGTAGTTGAAAGAGTTTGAGGTTAATTTAAATAAGTTTGAATTAAATTTATAATCTTAATTTTTTTTTAAAAAATAACTAATATTGTTTGGTATTTATTTTACAGAAGAAGTTGTGGTGGTATATTGAGCATCATCAACAGATTGCAAATAACTTTGAAACTAGAGGCCAAAACTGCTTGCAAGATATGTTAACAACTATCCAAAAGTAGTGGTAGAAGCCTATCTAAATATGCGAGGATGCCTGGACTAAGTTGACTAGAGCATGGTTCATGCTTAACTATGTCAGAAAAAGGGTGAAGACACAATGAAGCTGAGCCTTGGAGTGTGGAGGCCTTTTTACGCACTAAAGGTTTAGTTTGCCACATCAAGTAAACAAGAAGAATGGAAAGGTTTATTTGTTGCATTAAAAATGATTTATTTAGCTAGTTTTCTCTTAAAGTTTTGATAAACTAATAGATAACGACACATGGACGAGTAAGTTTCACGCCCACACACATACTGAGTTGCTTACCCACACACATCAACATCGAACAAAACACCAGTTGTTCAACGATAGATATCTCCAAGTCCAAACAAATAGAGTAATATTTTTTTATTCGTTAAATTTATATATAATTTTAGTTCAGTACTAATTATTCTTCTTAATCTTCTATAGAATGAGTGTATATGCACCTGAAAGAGTTTTAGAGTTAGAGCCCTACATAAGTGGCCCTAGTGGTCAGTCTGACCACTATGATTTCAAAATTTTGCAGGAGTCAATCGTGAGGAAGAAGAGGAGGATCTACGCCGTTGATGCATAAGGGTTTGTCTATGAAGTGCTAAAATCTAGTTCCAGCTAGAGGTCTTTATCGGTTGATGATAAAGTCTCTAAGTGTGTTGTTGCTCTGACAGAAGAGTTGCAGACCAACTTCGATGTTAGTTTCAAAGGATGGTGGTGTCTTTTGAGCAATTGCAGTGCCAAGCACATTGTTGTGGCAAGTGACCTTCGTTTGAGGTGGAGGAGGAGGAGCAGCAACATAATTAGCATTTTTTCCTCCATGTGGAGTGTTACATGTTATTTTTATTTCGTTCATGTATTCTATGGATCAGACACTATTGTACTTGATGATTTATTGATATTTGCTATTATACTTATTATGCTATCATTCAATCTCGTTATATATTTGGTTTTTTTATGCTATAATGAGATGTTATGAATATGGATGCTAGTAAATTCAACAGTAGAGTTTATCAGTCTGACCGTAGATATAACATGTGATTACATGAATATAATCACATGTTAGTCACCGTAAATTCAACAGTAGAGTTTATCAGTCCCTAAAATTCTAGGGCTGATTGTGTCGCCCATAATCTTCTGACATTATTTAGTGACAAAAATTTTCACTCTGAAATATCGTTCTAATAGAATTTTTTGTACAAATTTTCGCCATAATTCAGCCAGTTAATATGATTACCCATGAAAAAATAAGTGATCAATGCCTAATTATCACTAGGTAATCACTTAAATTCTTTTAGTGTCGACACAACTAACTCAAACTTGACCATAATAATTCATTTAATACAAGTCAAAAGAACATTTAATGTATTTATGTATCTCAGACCTAAACTTCAATTATTACATACATACAACCTTAACTAAAATGGTGGTGTGTTTGATGTGATGTGAAACATTAGAGCAGTATATATGTAAAACTCAAAGTTTAGGTGTTAGATATGTAAATGCATACGAATTGGTTGATATGTATGCAAATGCCCTAGATATATGGGTCATGTTCGAGTCCGCAAGTTCAAATTAAATTTGGATCAAGTTCGAGTTCTGTCAAAGAAAAGTCAAAGTATTAGGTTAGCTAAAGTCAAACTCAAAAAATTAAACGAGTAAAGGTTCTACATTCAAACCCAATTCAGAGTTGAATATGGGGCATTTTATTGACACTCGTACATGGTCTTAAGAACTTTCTAGATGAACGCAGTCATTTAGTAATTATTGTAAAAAATATTATCTTTTATACTCAATTTGAAATCTTGCAAATTATCAACAAATGATTTTTCTCGGAACAAGATGCCAAAATTTTTTTTTTAAATTTCTGGATCTGATTATTGATTTTTTTTTTTTAGGCAGCTATTACAACGTCAGTTTCAGGATTTCGGAGACCAACGAAGTTGTCTTGTGTTACTGTGGACAATCGATTTTGTTACTCATGTCACGTCAACCTCATAGCAGTGCGAGATAGTTCTACGGTTGTCGCAGGGGCATTTCAGCTCGTTGCGATTTCTTCCGTTGGGCTGACAGTCCGATATATTGTACTGTCATCAGTGATCAGTGTACGATGATCTCCCATGATGACAGTGCAGCTGAGGACAGACGTAGTCAGAGTTTTAAATTAAATATTTTAATATTTCTCATTGCAGTTGTAATTATATTTATCTTTATTTTATTTCTTTTGATACTCGCGAGAGTGTGAACGCTCTATGTTATCTTTTTGAACTGATCTGTAATAATTTGTGACTTTTATTTTATCTATTTTTGTGTTCATATAGTTTTGTTGCAACAACTTCACTAAACAGAGACAAAATGATCATTTATCTAGCAACAACTGCCAATAAGCTATTCTACATAAGCTCTCCCAAACTACAAGCCATCTTATCATGATAATCTGTAGATTATAAGATCGTTAGGATAATCTGCTAATCTACAGCTCCCCGAAACAAACCCTAAATTCGTACTAGTCAAATAAATATTTTCATTAATATGAACAGTAACATTTTCTAAATTTAATTTCAACTTGGACGATATATCAATTTTATTTATGATTGTATATGCGGATTCTCCTCATCCAATCATCCAATGAAATTTAAGATTAGAAAACGATAGGTGCATATAATATTTTACAAGTGTATGGCGGCCCGGTCGCTCGGACATTAATATTTGCTGAGCGGAGTATCAGACGGCTATTATTTATATGTGCTGAGATTTTAATAGGCAGACTGTAAAAAGTTACTGAAAAATATATCTAACCTATTATACAATATGGATAGGTTCATAATTATAACTATTATAGAAAATAATTTATATTTAATAGTTTAATATCTTGTTTAGTGTTTATATATATATATATATATATATATATATATATATATATATATATATATATATATATATATATATATATATATATATATATTTATATGTATGTATGTATGTATGTATATTAATAATTTAATTGTATTGAGATGTATTGTGTGATGTATAAAGTTAGCCTAAAAATTGCATAATCCTATATAAGAAGTTTATATTCAATTTTCAAGAAATATGGGATATAACCTAAACAGTAAAAATTCTTTTAAAAAGCGACATTAATGAACCAAAGAGTTCTTTTAGATCTTAAGTGCTTCTGGCTGAGTAAAACACCTAATAATAACCTATAATCCTATCTATTTAATAACTACTATTTTTCCATTATTTTTATTTTCTAATATTACCTATTATTACTTTTCTCTTAAGGTCGAGTAAATACTCCAAAACAAGAAAAAAAAGGGTGAGAGAAGAGTGAATTTACAATATCGAGACGTAAAATGGGAGGTTGTAAGCTCTAGTGTGCAATAAGAGGGGTTGCACTGGATGAGATAAGGGTAGAGCAAGGGATGATGAACCCATTCGTGAAGACTAGTGTGGAACAAGATTGAGCAAGGCTCTAGGATATAAGGTCGGAGTAGTTAAATTTACTGACTGCAAGGTTTCGAAAAGTGAATGAGGGTGGATCTATGAAATATGGGACTAACAAGTAGTTTGACATGAGATTTTTTGGCAACAACAACGGAAGCAACAAGGTGGATAGCATTAGCAAAGGATTAAAATCCAACTATGATGGGAGCGACAAAGCGAACGATATCTATTATGGGGGCAATATATCAATTGTATGATTACGTAGAAGAATCAGACAAGATCAAAATAGATAGTATTTAATCTGTTTGCAGACTGTGATGGCAATAAAAGCTCTGCGACATGTAGATCAGAGACCTAAGATGATTGACAACTTAGAGGCACAATTACACAAACGAGGCTCAACAAGGACAACAATGGCTACAACTTAAAACGGTAAATGCACTAGGATGGAGAAATTATTGAAGAAACAAACAAAATAAATAGGAAATTTAAAGTTCATCTAAAACTTCAAATAGATGGGGAAAAAATGAGATTGGGCAATTGAAAGGGTTTGAGGCAAAGTTATTGTCTTCAACATCTTGATTGCCTACGGGAAATATTTATTGCTCGGCCTCTTCTTGGAACTGGCACCATGGATATCATCTAACAAGTTGGCAACCTTACTTACCCTCCATAGGAGCACATATATTAGGATAAGCACAATCTATTTCGTAACATCAAACATTAACTATGCCTACGACATAATAATAATAATTATTATTATTATAAATCAGAAGATCCAGTATTTTTCTAAATGAATTTGTTTTCTTCTCAAAACATTTTGTTCCATACTCCTAGTAATCCTTATTTGATTAAATTCGATATAATTCTCAATCATGGTAGGAGAATCCACAATCCTCATCCTTTGATTAGGCTCGACTTAAGTCTTAGTCTTGACATTCAAGCCGCAAATTATAAATGAGTCGAACATGAACAACTCTTTATTCGACCGTATTCGGCACATTTTAGCTAGAAATAAGAAATTAAATAATTGTATGCCATCAATGAGTTTTCATCATTCGACATGCATCTTAAGACATTTTTTTAGCAAGAAACGTACAAACTCTAAATAAAGATCCTCGAAAACTTTACACTGTGATCCTTCCTTGAGCTAGGAAGTTCCAGGTGGAAATCCTACTCAAATTCAATATCAAATCTAGTTCGATCTCAGATATGTTTTAAGTGTCTATTTAAACATGACTCTTTGGTTTTGTTGATCGCTTCGGTCAACACTAATAAGAGTGGTGTGCTTGTTCATCACACAACACCTATTGGGGGTTCATTTGTTTATCTCATTTTTTGTGAGGTCTTGGTTTCTTTTTCCTAGAGCTTAAGATCTAGCCTTATGACTTTTCTATTGACTAGGGTTGTCAAAACGGCTCGTTGTTCGCGAACAGCTTGTACTCGGCTCGTTCCCTAAGTTAACGAGTCGAACACAAACTCGTTTTGGCTCAAATTACTGCTCATAATATATATATATATATATATATATATATATATATATATATATATATATATATATATATATATATATATATATATATA
>NEWO01000177.1:499504-515692 GCA_003013225.1 Phalaenopsis aphrodite
ATATATATATATATATATTGATGAGTAGTATTTTTAAAAAAATTAAGTGATTACAAGACTACAAAGATTTATAATCAATTTAAAGTATTAATTAAGAAAATAGAATAAACATTATTAAATTAGATTTAAATGATTTTTAATATAAACAATAATTTTTAAACATTGCCCAACCCTTAACATCTTATGGCTATGTGGTTAGGGTTGTCAAAACGAATCTTTGTTCATGAACGGCTCGCGCCGGCTAGCTACACTAACGAGCCAAACACGAACAAATTTTTTGAGCTTGAAATATAACTAAGCCGAACACGAGCTGAGCTTGAGCTCGCTAGTGTTTGGCTCGTTTACACCCCTACTATTGACTATCCTAGAGGACTAGTACTGAAACCCATCTTACATAGAACTTCAAACTACTTCTTGACTCATTTTTTGTGAAAAACTCGCATGAGTATCCCCAAGTGCTCAACTCTTAGTTTCAAGAGCTAAGGACCAACATGTGAAAGGCCCAAAAATGAGTTTTCAAAGGATTTAAAGGCCTTAGAGAAGCCCTTTATGGCTTAGCCATGCATACATTCACGTACTTCACACTACACATTTACATACACTTGCACCACATACACTTACACCACGCATAAATGCCACAATTTACATCACAAACACTTGCATACACTTCACCGTTGATCAACACTAAAACTAATTTTTACAACAATCAATTACGAACCAAGATTCAAAGAAAACCAAATTTGATGTATTTTTTATTTGTTCATCGACGAATTTATCCAGGCGACCCCGAATGATAAAACAGACTACACAAGCACGTTCGGAGCATTGACTTTAGCCAGTAAACACACCTTTATTGGTATAGTTCAGTGTATAACAAAATGGCACAAAAATCAATTCATGTAAAGATTTAACTAAAAAAATGAATAATAAAATAAAATTTTTTAAATTCAAAATTCAAAATGGTCAATGGAAGTTAATTGGATTGATGAGGAGCCATTATTCATCAATGGAAGCAACGGAAATAATTTGATTTCCTCACCCACTCAGGCCTATGGATTCGGCTCTCGCCCCCTGATTCTTATTTGAATTTAATTATCCCACACGGAGGCTCTCGCTCGGCTTCCTCTCCCTCTCACAAGAGAAATTATTGTATACGGACATCGCATGCATTTCTGCATACGGTGTCCAATCCTGACCGTTGATCGCAGTGATCTACGGTCAGAAAATATTTCAGTTTTTTTTTATTTTTTTGGTGGGGCCCACCGAAATAGTAGATCCGTCCGTATCTAATAATTTTTCCTCTGGCGAAACCCTCTCCCATGCTCGGCTCACCCTCTCATTTGGCTCTTACTCTCGAAACCCAAACCGCACCGGCTTTCCTCATCTCTCCCGGTTTCTACCGAAAATTTTTTAGGAAGGTGAACATTAAACCTACATTCTCTTTCTTGAATCGCAAACAATAATTCAAGTTTCCTTTTGTTTATCTCTAATGTGTGTATTATTTGATTTAAGCTAAGATTGAATGCCTCCTTGATTTATTTCTGGATTTATGAAGGATCTTAGCTCCTCTTTAGACTTAGCGTGCTTAGCTAATGTGGATTAAAGAAAAAAAAAGGATTTCGGATCTGTTTAGTTAAGATGTTTGTGAAGTTTTCCTCATCTTCATATCTAAGTTCTGCAAAAGGATACATTATTCCCTGCATCAAAGCTCATGGGATATTATTTTGTTTACCCCTTACGGCTCGAAATACTTGAGACATTGAAAGGCTATTATGGAATTCCATTAGTTTCTTGTTAGACTCTTTACCAAAGGTTAGAACGTTTCGGTGCTTTGCTTTTGAAAAAAAAACAAAAATCCGAGAGCTTTTATCATCTATTTGCAAAGGTTGGAATACTTTGGTATTTTACTTTTAAAAACCTGAAAGTTCTTTCATGCTTTATTTACAAATGTTGGAAAGTTGTAGTGCTTTGCTTTTAGAAAATATAAGAGCTTTCATGTTTTATTTGTAAAGATTGAAGACTTGGCTTTTAGCAAATCTAAGGTTATACCAACCGGTTCTATGCAAGTTGGAAATTTGATTAGAGCATGGAAAGCTTACAATAGTTTCATTTTCTACTCTGCCCAACATTAAATGGAATTACACTGATTTTCCTTAATCAAGCTTCCAAGTTTAGCTACTCATTCTTTCAAATACTGAAATTCTCACTGTAGTGGTTACTTGTGATTTCTTGTTTCTTCCAACACCTCTCATACTTTGTGTTGCATATGGGGTGATAGATCTCTAAAGCTTCATGTACATGCCAACTAATTCCTATGTGTTCGCATGTCTAAGACCTGAACTCTGCATTTTACATTTTTAACACATAAATCTTTCATATCAAATAAAAAAAACTAGCAATTTAACATTTACAATGTGAAATAAATCTTTTTTATACATAAATTGTGTGTATATATATATATATATGAAAATTCTTATTTATTTTGGAAATCTGAAATCTTATATAGTGTCGATTCGTAGCTTTGTAATCATGGTAGCAAATTGATATTCATGTCTAATTTCTAAACTTTATATTCCTTCACATTTATGCCCATTTGTTGTCTATATACTCACATGACAGTTGAAGTTTGCATTTTATACCAAACTTTGTGGTAGCTTGTGCTTTAATGAATGAATTCTAACAGAACGATAGAGAAACTTGGATTTATACAAACCTGAGACTTGTTATTCATAAATCTAGCACTCAACTTTATCTATTTTTTAAGGAGATTTACATACATGCGACACAATTGCTGTGTTTTCATAAGAAGCCTGTATTAGTGATTTTTCTTCTATGTTGTCAAGGATTTGAATACTATAAACGCAAAATATGAGTGTTAGGTGTGTAAACATACACAGAATCAGAGGGAAGTAATATAAAGGCAAGTTGAAATTCTTGATAATTTTTGTTTTATGCAAATCCGAAGCTTATGTGAATTAGCTTTATAAAAACCTGAAATTTACGCAAGCTTGAAATTCACTTGAGCTGGTTTTATGCAAGTTGGAAGTTCGTATTGATTGGCTTTATGAAAAATCTGAAATGATATAAGTAGATTTTATGCGAATTTGAAGGCCACATGAGTTGGTTGTGTGAAATTTGAAATGCATATATGTCGATGTTAAGCCAAACTGAAGCTATTACATAAATTTGAGTTACGTCACTGTTTTGACCTGATACTCCTGTTGTTTTTGCCCCAATATTCCCACAGTTTGGCTGTTTTTTTTTACCATATATTTCCACTATTTGGGTGTTATTTGAGTAATTTTTGGGTTCTATTTTTGACCCAATATTCCCACTATCTGGGTGTTGTTTGGGTTTCGTTTGGATGTTGTATTTGACCCAATATTACCACCGTTTGGAGATGATTTGGCTGATGTCTGAGGGTTGTTTTACTTATTGTTTGGAGGGTTTAAACATTGCTTATTTTTGGGGTTGTTCTACTTGTTCTTTAGAAGCTTATAAATGCTGATCTTGGAAACTTACAAATGCTAATTTTAGGGGTTGCTTTATTTGTTGTTTAAAATGTTTAGACATCACTTTTTGGTTGTTTTACTTTTTTGTTTGGAAGGGTTTAAATGTTGAGCTTTTGAAACGATTTGCTCACCATTTTAAACGGGTTTAATGCTCATTTTTTATTTGATTCTACTCCACCTTTGAACTGATTCGTTATCCATTTTGGGAAGGTTAACACGTTGTTTCTTTTGGTAAATTTTGAAATTGCAACGGTTTGGATTTGTGAAGGTTAGGAAGCTTTTGGAGCTTTGCTTTGGAAACTTTGAATTTTTTTCTGAGGACGGTCTCCTCTCTTTTCATTGTTTTGTTCTCTTTCTTTTTCTTGTTTGATGACTTAGTTTATGTGCTGATATTTTAATATAAGTGCATATAAGGTGAGGATACGTGGATCATCAAGCAGGGCTATAAGTTGGATGTTTTGGGGTCTAAGACGATGATAAGAAGGCTTATGTGTGTTAAGTGGGATATGAAAACAGTGTCTCCTACCTCATTGACCTTCGGAGAGGGGAGGGCTGGATCGACGATACTATTCACCAACTCTTGGTGATAAGTTCTCCTTAGCTTTCTTTGGTTGCCGGTAGTTCTAGCCCGACCGAGGTGAATAACTTGTGGATTATCTAATTTGCCAAAATGCATACATATAGCATAGCAAAAAAAATATTTTCTCAAGACACTACTACTTTTGACTACTAAGTAAGAGTTTAATTTTACGTGCATGACAAATTAAGAAATTTTGAATGACATCTTATAAAAAGTCCACTAGAGTTGCCCTCCTTAGCTTTTTTGGGTTGGTAGCTTCTATCCAAACTTGGATTATAAAGCACACAGTCCGGCTCTGAGCCCACCCCATACCTGAATGCTTATGGCTAGTTCGATCATTCATATATGTGTTATTTGATTTTTTTTCTTATGCATATGTCCATGTCATTTAGGTTTGTTTAATTCTTTGCAATACTTTCTTGCTTTTACCTGTGATACTAACCCTTTTAAAACGACATCAAGAATCTCAAGGCGCGCACATGCATTTTTTTATTTTAATTACTTCACTTTTTTCTACTTTACTGCATATTTACTGTGTTTTTACCCATGCATTCACTCACAAAACTTGCAAAACCCCTAGAGCAGAGAACACTAGGACACCTGATTTAAAAGGTACACTGCGACAAGTCACCGACTAAACAAATTTATATGCTCACACGTGTTCCCCAAAATTATAGTTGTGTAAAATTAATAATGTTGACTCTGCTTTGGAGCGATGCCAAAAACTTGGTTCGTTATTTTATGAATAAGAAATTGAAGCAATTTTTGTTGGTGTTCTTCGCAAGTATATGTATCGTTATCAAGTAATACAAGACTTTCTATTTAAACATCAAATATCGATCTCACGAGAAAGGTTTAAATTCGAAATGAAAATTTAAATTAGAAAAGTCACAACAATAAAGAAAATCTACTACACTAATTTCAAATATTTATGGTGCTATCAAAACTAAATTATCAACTACAAGTAAAACTGTAAAGAAAACTAAACAATAACTACCAAACTATGTGTTTGTGATGAAGTTGTCTAATATTAGAAAGCATTTTTCCCACTACAATGAGTTTTTAGTTAAATGGGAGGGATAAATTGTTTGAATTTTTTTTGTGCCAAATAAGAGCAATTTTAATTCTCTACCCTTAGTCAAGTGTTATAGAGAATCATTGGCTAATCTCAGGTTTAGTCTCTAAATCTGTGGTTTGACTTGGAGAATACTGACTCTCACTCAAGAGCTCCCTCTTTCTTTACCCTGAAGGCTAACACTCGCTTTAGTTCTTAAACACCAAGACCAAATTGAGGATTTTAGTCTGTCACCTTAGAATCTCTAATTCTTCGCCCAATAATATATATTCCCTATTTATTTGCACCAAATTCCATGAACGAAACACTACTTCATGGAATCGAATGTGAGTCTCACTATATTGTAAAACTCATACTTCATTTCCCGGATAGTATGTTTCACGACATATGTTAACATGTCAAATGGTCAAATCGAAAAGTAAATTAAGAACGAAGTGAAAAATCATCACAATTTATTTTATATTTTAAAGTTGACACATTCAAATTATCTCTTCATTTCACCATATCTAAGAGTTTGGAGAAAGACAAAGTAAACTACTTAGACCTCATGAGGAAGATACGACAAAATATGAATTTCATAAATAAAAGAAAGTTTATACAACAATAAAAAACAAAACACCACTTATCTTTAATTCTTCCTCAAAGCAAATCCCTTGTAGCCTCTCTTGGACTCTTTCTTTCTTTATAAGATTCGTGATTCTCTCTTTGAAGATGTAAGGAAGAAGAAATCTCTCACTTCTCTCGCTCTCTAACAACTCTTAGGAGAAATCATACTTAGACTCACCACACAAAACAATACACACAATGGAACACTCAAGAAGACTCAATGACACACTAGCCCCCTTTTTTCTAATCAGTTTTTGCTCTAAATAAAACATAATCTCTGTTTTCCAAGAGGTGTATCCAATAACTCTTCTAAAAGCACCCAAATTCATCAAATCTTCTAGAAATTCACCCAGCACCGACAATAACACCGTCAGCGCCCATGGTCTGAATTAATTTATGTGTTCTCTGTCAAATGACATTGTCGGCGCCTACGCTGTTATGGACTCCTCATTCAAGCTGACATTATTGGCATGCTTGTTGGCACCGTCGGCACTGAGTTTTTCTTTTAGAATGTCATTTTGACTCCAAATTCCATCATTTTTGCTTCAAGTGCTACAAATCATTAACCTACAATAATAGATGAAAAATACATTAATTTAAAGCACAATATCACTAAAAATGAGTATAAAATAGAGGTTTAAAAATGCATATTTTTTGGTGTATCAACATGTGAAACCCTAAACCCAGAGCCACTACGTTATGGAGCTCAGAACCAGCTATATCGGCAACACGACAAGGATGCAAACAAGCGCAAAATAATATCAAGAGACTCAACACATGAACATATATACTCTGGCTAAACTGTTCTTTAGCTCTAAACAACTTAACTAACAGGACTCTGAGGTAGTTCATCTAGCACGACATAAATTCTTACACCCAATTAGGCTCCTGCACAACCATGTTGTGCAGCATAAGTTATAACCCTCTTTACGTTTTGAGGTCGTCGTTTGACACGACATAAACTCTACTATCTCTATAGGCTATTTGCATACTCAGACATTATGTAAATAAAAGCCCCAACAATAAAAATTGGTATGATTAAGCACTTAAATAACAACGTCTCATAAATGCAGCCACACAGTAGGATAGTTTGAGAAGTCACTGAGGTTCTCTTTGGGATATGTGACTTCCCCTACCTTTTTTCATTTTTTAATCTCCTAAAAAATTGTTTCCATTTAGTTCTTTCTAATTTGACTCTTCCTACAATTAACCATAAAAACTAAAAGTTGGAATCTTAAAGAGAGAACATATGATCTAAATTGAGATTTTCTTAAGTGATTTTAGTCATTGCGATGTAATTAACGATAGGAGCTTGCTCCTATATAGAATTTGGAACCCATGTAAAATAAACCTTATGTAATTTTTATATTAGATAGAGAAGTTTATTGGTCACACAAAAGGTTCGTATGTCAAATGGATGTCATGAATACTTTAGTTTATATAGTTGAGCCCGATGTCAGGTAATGTGCTTATCCCTCGAGATAAGTGCATTACTTGTAGTGTTGTGCTCAATTATTTGAACTATTAAATATATGAGATCCTTTTAGTCTCATTTTTTTCAAAAATTAAAATGTTATTTTCAAAAAAATTAAAATTATATATATATAGACACACACACACACACACACACACAGACACTGAGTTAAAATTGTTTTTAAAACTAAACCGACCGACGACGGTATGTCGTACAATATGCCCACAGAGAAGGTAGTCAACTTCCAAAGAAAGAACTGTTGGAACTGAGGGTAAACGTGTAACATGTAAAGTTGGCAGGTTGAAAATGACACAAAAATCAAGTTAGCTTTGGAAGGATGGACAACTGAGATCCAAGGGTTTACTCATAATCCGTGGAAGAAGTGTAGATGCTGACACTAAAGGCAGTTTGGCTCTCGAAGGAAGGACTGCTGTGACCTGAGGGTCGACACATGAAGCACAAGGTGGTGGGTGGAAACCCACACAAAAGGCACATCAACTTTTGGAAGAAGAACTGTCGGGACTCTAGGGTCGATGCATGAAGCGTAAATGTGATGGTTGGAAACCCACACAAAAGACAAGTTAGCTTCTTTAGGAAGGACTGTCAGGACCTGAGGGTCGTCGCATGAAGCTTAAAGGTGGTGAGTGAAAACCCACACTAAAGGTAAGTCAATTTTTGAACGAAGGACTGGCAAGACCTGAGGGTCAACATATCAAACATAAAGGTGGTGGGTGGAAACCCACACGGAAGGCAAGTTGTCTTCTAAAGGAAGGTCTGTCGAGACCCTAGGGTCGATACATGAAGTGTAATTGTGGTAGGTGGTAACCCACACGAAAGGCAAGTCAACTTCTCAAGGAATGGCTACTGGGACCTGAGGGTCTATGCATTGCATGTAAAGGTGATGGGTAGAAACCCACACAAATGTCAAGTTAACTTCTTAAGAAAGGACTACCAGGACCCGAGGGTCAACACATGAAGAATAAAGGTCATGGGTGGAAACACACAAGGTAAGTCAACCTTCGAAGGAAGGAATACCAGGACTTGTGGATTGACGCATAATGCGCAAAACAACGTTCGGTAAATACCTTTGAAGATGGCAACTATTTTCGAAGGGGCCACCACAAACCTAAGGTCAATGCATAAAGCGTGGAAGAGGTGGGTGGAAACCTACACCATTGGCAAGTTGGCTTCTGAAGGAAGAACTATCAGGACCCAAGGGTTGATGCATAATGCATGAAAGAGCAGTGGGTGAAAACCCACACTAAAGACAAGTTGTTCTCGAAGAAAAGACTGTCATAACCGGAAGGTCGATAAAAATGCAGTGGATGAATACCCACGAAAAAGGCCAGCCACTTTCGAAGTAATGGTCGATGCATAAAGTATAAAAGAGATGAGTTAATGTATGCTATATTGTATACCCACAAAACTTCTGAGAGTCTTTCATGTCATTCATGTTTTCTATAAGGTTTGTCGGAATCACTGTTTTTTATCCTCGACTAAGCCGCAATCGAGAATGATTTTGTGTGGTATATGAAATTAATCAGCTATGAGAAGCTCTCACATAGGTGTCCTAGACTCTTGATCAAATGCACCATGCAAACTATAAGATTTCAAAATTTAAGTTCACGTGAGATTTTCCTTCAGTACTATTTTCCCTAGCCCCTTTTTTTTAATTATTTTCACCCTTAGCCTAAGAAGGTATTGTCATTCTTATTTGGGTATTAAATTTTTTTTTCTTTTTGGATATCTGATACACTGAAAATATATGCATTTTTAGACCATATTTTATACTTATTTTTTGTGATATTGCACTTTAATGAAAAATATTTTGATGTTTTTTTGTAGGTTGTTGATTTTATGGCTTAAAGCAAAAAAGGAAATAAAAAAGATGAAATTTAGAGTCAAAATGACATTTTTGAGGAAATACTCAGTGCCGACAGCGCCAAAGTCAACGCCGACGGCACAGAACAACTGAAAGTTGGAGAATTTTTACTCAGCGTTGACGACGCCAGACTAGCGCCGACGACGCCAAAGGCAGTTCAGACCCCGTTTCTAGAAGTTTCAATGTATTTGGACAATTTTTGAAGAGTATTTGGAGGCACTTCTTGGAGAACTGACCTTAGGGTTTATTTGGGGCCGAAATTCATCTGAAAACGGGCTCCTCTATGTTCTTTTTTCGCTCGACAACATTCCACCACGCCACATTTTCATAATTCATCTTCATTCCACCACCATATTTGAGTCAATTAGTGATTTTTCTTTCATAGTTTAGAGTTTTTGTGGTGAGATTTAGTGTGAAACTTTCTATAAGAGTGTTGGAGAAGGAGAAAAGTGAGAGTTCTTCTTCCTGCATTTCTAAGGAAAGACTACAGAGGATTTGCTTTGAGAAAGAGTTCCAGATAAGTTTGTTTGTTTATTTAGTGTTGTATGAACTTTCATTTTTATATGAAATTTATGTTTTGTCATATCTTTCTCATGAAGTCTGAGTAGTTCTATCTATCTTTCCCTCTACTCTAAGATATGGTGAAATGAAGAGATAAAATGAATGTGTCATAATTAAAATATAAAATAAATTATGTTGATTTTTCAACTCCGAACTTAATTTACTTTTTAATCTGGCTAATTGATTTGTTAAAATATGTTGTGAAACATATGATCTGGGAAATAGAGTATAAGTTCTACAACAGAGTGAATGCACATTTAATTTCACGAATGAGAAATTCGTTCAAGAAATTAAAGGCAAATAAATAGGAAAATATTCTTTGTTGGGTGTAGAATTAGATAATTTTTTGGGTGACAAACTAAAATCCTCAATTTGTTCTTAGTGTTTAAAAAATGGTGCGAGAGTTAGCCTTTAGGTGAAGGGAAGTGAGAGCTCTGGAGTGGGAGTCTGTATCCTCCTAGCCTAGCCACGGATTTAAGAACTAAGCCTAATATTAACCAATGATTTTCTATGCAATGTATCAGGGTAGAAAATTAAAATTGCTCATATTTGACACAATACATATTATAAACATTTATCTCATCTCATTTTACCAGAATTTCATTGTAGTGGGAATGATGCTTTTTCACACAATAAATCTTTATTACAAAAACATAGTTAGTAGATTAGTAGTTATTATTCAAAATTTGCATTTTTCATTTTGCTATTAATTAAGTAATTTAGTTTGGTTAATATCTTAACATTCAAAATTAGTGACAATGATTTCGTTTAATTTTCTGTAAATTTCCTGTTAAAATTTATCATTGCTAACTTACACCAATATTTGGAGCTTAAATAGAAAGTCTAATATTACTTGATAACGATACATATACTTGCGTAGAATCTCATTATTAATTATCTATAATTATATATATTTTACACAACTTACTTTTCATATAAGGATCAAGTTTTTGGTGTTGTAATGGTGTCAACTTCATAAATCCTTGCATATAAAAATCAGGATCAATATCTTTAAACCAGTTACTAATTTATCAATCATCTAAATGTCACTTAACAACTCTCTGAACATAATATCCTAAGAATCTTATCAGAAAAATTTTAAAATTGGAAAAATATTTATATTGAAGTTTCTGATTTTTTCACTCACCTCAAGCTTCTTTTTAGGAGTGTTGGCTAGTTTATTATTATTATTTCTAAAGCCTTAACACTTTCTTTTTTTCCCAATAGTTAATGTATTTGGTAGAGCTTCTTTTGGTTATAAAGAAATTTCTTTTGACTCCAAAACTCTCATGAATAAATATTCTTAGAATTTTATGATCCATTAATTGCCAAGCTTCCATTGGTTTAGTTGAATGAAAAAGTAAAAGATCTAAATAGTCTTTGAAACTACTTATAATTTAATGAACAAGTATTGTGGAAGTGGTTTTGAGGTGTGGTAAAGCTTTTGAGATAGTTAATTTGAAGTTTGGAGGGGTTTGGTGGGTTGGCCAAAAATGTCCTAGTTTTTAATGGAGAAATTAGGGTTTTGAGGTGGAGTATAGTGGCAAAAAAATGATGGGGATGAGCTTCGTGTAGATTTAAGAAGAGTTTGGAGCAATTTTAATAGGGCTTCGCTAAGGTTTGTGCACTTCTTCCCATTTGGTCGTGAGAGGGTGGCGTACTTATAGGCTCAACTATAGGCTAAGTGACCTCAAAACCACTTCCACAAGTTTGAGAAGGTATTTTTGACGAGGTAACCCATTGTTGCTAACAAACTAGCTTCCACTCACTCGTGACTAATCAAATTGCAAACCCTATTGACCCTGGGACGACCAAACCATGAGATCTTTATTGGGTCCTCCAAAAAAAAATAATAATTAAAAGTTTAATCAGTTAAGAAGTTTTCAACAACCTAACATTTTCAACCTCTAAAATCTGAAAGAAAATATTAAAACTTAAATGAAACCTTAATGAACAAAAATTACCAAATACAACTTTAACCCAGCTATCCAGGTTTACGAAGATCTCTTGGACGATGTAATCTGTGGTTGTTGACAGGAATCTTCTGGCCCAACTAGGTTTAACCACTGCTCATGCTAAGTAAACTAGGATTCCCTGATGACCTCAGGACAACAAAGGCATAGGCATATTGCTGGTTCTTCGAAAAATTTAAATAAACTAGATTAACAAATGAAAATGGTTTTATGTCAATTTTTTTTGCAGGGCTGCTGAAGACAAAAGGCTAACGTCACTTTAGATTTACTTTGCATGTTATTAAGGCGTGCTAACTCCATTTTGCAGAGATGAACATTCAAAACCTAAAGCAAAAAAGTTGAACCTCAACTAAACTATCAATGACACAACAAAACTTTAAGGCAGTTCAGAATCCTTCGAAATCAACTACCTTTAGGATAAAACTTTGTTTCTTTCCTTGATAACAACCTTGATTTTTCTGAGAACAATTCTTAACCATAATTAGGGGTTTTCTTGAGTAGTACTGACTACTTAAGATGTAATTTACTATTGGGGTTTGCTCTTACAGGAAGATGAGAACCCAAGTACAAGTATATCAACCCAAAATATCTAGTAATTAGCTTTTGCAATGTCTCCTTCGCAATTGTGTATTTAAAGCATTTCATATATTCTTTAAAGCTATCAATGAGAACATTAACTTTTATGAAGGCTTCTTACACACTTCTTTTGTTTGTTGATGTTATTATTTGTCACTAGTCCTTCGATTTCTCATCTCTTCAGTTTATCCATATGATATGAGATGAAGAATTATTTTAAGAAAATGGCAACATAACAAAAGACAAACTGACAATTCCACAACAACGACAGCTCATCAAATCTAATCAACATTAATGAAGATTGACGACATCAAATGATAAAAGCGGCCAACAGAGCGCTAGTGAATTGTGCCGCAAAAACCTACTTGAAGTTTGTGAACAATGTGATTACTCTCAAAAATAATACATTAAACCATCTGAGGGTCGAATCTCTCAATGTTGTGAAAAAAAGTCAGTATTTAGCGTGTCATTAATTCCAAGAAGGCCGCATACAATCAATTAAAAAAAAGCGACATGGTCGACTAGATCTAATTGCCCTTTGTATGATTTTAGTGTTGTGATGTTGAATCATTTTGGGTGTTCGACTTCAGAGATTTGCTAGAAAAAACCATTATCTGGTTGGAGCTGCACTTTGGTAAGCCTAAATCAATTATCATCGATTAATGTAGACCCAACATTGTTAAGGTGGTAGGTGTGGTCCTCCCTCTCTAAGATAGGGTGCGCTCTTCTATCATTTGGTATTGGAGCATCATATCAAGGTCGTTGAACTCTCTCTCTCTCTCTCTCTCTCTCGCTCTCCCTTTCTCTCTTGCGTCAGTGTGTCATAATTACTTATGACATATGACCTTTTAGATCTTGAATCTGTTGGGCCGAGAACTCTCAAGTGCACTCTGGATCATTATTGGTCTCTCAATGTGAGATTTTTCTCTTTGTTTTGCTCCTCTTATTGTATGTGGTATGATTTTTGCTCAGTGCATCTTTTTGGAAGTCAAATCTAAAATTGACTATGAGTCACACCCAACAAATCGAGCGTGAGTGGAGATTAGAATAGTAGAGGGAGAAGGAGAATTCTATATTTGAGATATATTATCTCAAATGAATAGTAAAAAATCATGGAACCCCACTTCAATAAATGCTTTCTCTATTTATATAGGACTTAGTAGATAAATATTTTAAATTTTTTTTCCTATCAAAATGGGGTCTACTGTGGGATCTTTTTTGTATTTTTTTAAGTGACAACTTATCATCAAGTCACTTTTTAGCTTGGTCGGCTCAACATGGTTGACTTTACTTAGCTGATCTTGCTCGGTCGGTTCGATTCAGTTGAATATTTATAGAGGTCTCATCTCCAGTAAGAGATCCAGATATCTGTGAAATGTTTGTTGATATTTGTGGGGCTGGCTCTCATGTGGGATAAACCTTTGTATCAGGTCAGCTCACTCTAGTTTAGAATCTTAGGCACCTACCTAATCTATTTTCCGATTAGTGTTTTTCTCTGCATCGATTAACATTCTCATGTCAACTTTCAGGCTTGGTTGGCTTTGCCTCATCAGTCTTGGCTCATCGTAGTTGACTCGTCGGTTTGTCTCGTCTGGCTTGGTAGGCCTCACAATCTCTTTATAGAGATTTTTCTCCATCATTTTTCTTTCTTTTGAACCATTAAATCTCTGTATGATGAGCATAGAAACTTTTTTATGTGCACTTTAGAACCTAATAAAAACACTACTTTTTTTCCAATGCTTTTATCAAACAACTTAAATATTAAAACAGGCTGTTATTTTTAGGTGGTTATTGAGTTTGATGATTTATTGTTTATATTATAAAACAAATAAAATGAATTAAGTGGGCTTTTTTATTATTCAGTATTTTTTTTATAATTAAAGTAGCATCACTATTTCGAAAGAATCTAACTGTCACAAAAGCCTGCAAAAGCCCAAATTAAAAACAACAACGTAGTCCAAAATTAATGAGCCCGCATGTCTCCTAATCAGCAATCTTTGCAGGCAGACCCTTTAATTCCATGTGAGCCAATCAGGCAGAGGCCGAGATGGCAGAGGAACATTTACATATATACCACTCAATTCCTTTGGATTTGCACATCTAATCAAAAGATTTTTTTTTTATATGAGACATTAAATACTTAATACTCAAATCCTTTATATTTTTTATAGATTTAAAGCACCAAAGTACCATGTAAATTGAAAATTTAGCTGAGATATGTAAATACATCAAAATTGTGTACTACCAATGTCAATTTTTTCTTATACCACCCAAATTTTTGTATATTTCACTAAATTATCACTATTTTAACTTTTAAATAATAAAATAAAAATGATAAGATGGCATCAATATGTTAAAATTAAAGCTTAGATGATAAATATGTAAATAAATAAGAATTAAATGATATGTATGTAAATATTCATAAATTTTATAAAATTGATATAATTATATATGTTAACAAAAGCTATAATTAATTATTTTATAATAGTAAATAAAAATCAAATCATAATGTTTAATCAAAACTTTAATAAAGCTGACACCAAAGCTCTAAAATTAATTTGAAATAAATGCAATACATAAGTAATTAACAGTACACTTATTTGGATGGTATAAATACAAAAAATAAATTTTAGGTGTTATATATTTAAATATGTAGGAATTGGAAGGTAAGTGTGTAAATGCTCTTAATGCATAAGGTATAAAAACTCTTACCAATTTAAATACATATTATTTAACAAATAACATTGATAAAAGAAAACATCAAAATAATATTGAATTAAACATTGATTAGTAGAGTATAGGAATTCAAAATCTTACCTATAGAATGGAGGCTTAAATGTCTAATTAAATTTGACCAGATTTAATTTTCTTTAATTTATGTGTTGTGTATATTAAGGTTATATAAACCATACTGATAGAATGGATACAAGCTAGTGATTTTGCCCACAAGATCTGATAATAATTGAAGTTTTATTAAAATATTACATCAGAAAATATTACATCAGGACTCCACACATAGAGTTACGTGCGAAGTCCAATGAAATCACGTGACATGGAAGAGACAAGAAAAAATTCGGCTCAGTAACACAGAGGAATATTCCTCTCATATTATTCTGTGTTATTCAGGTGTTATTGTATGTTATTCATGTGTTATTGTGTTCTGAGAATATTCTTTGTGTTATAATAACATAATAACACTTGAATAACACACAATAATACATGAATAACACACAATAACATTTGAATAATATGAGTGGAATATTCCCTTATGTTACCAGACATATTTTATTTTTCTTATGTCACCGCCAGGTGGTTAGATTTCATTGGACTCCGCAGGTAACTCTACATGTGGAGGCCTGATGCAATATTTTCTTAATGAGAGGAGTCAGTTGAGTAATGTTTTTGTTTTTTTTTTTTGCAATGAATAGGGCTCTTTTTTGCAACACTAAAACTTACTAATCCAACTTCGACCATGATTCCTCACATTTATTTATCTATAACATTTTTTTTCTTCATCTAATAGCTATAATCTTTATTTTGTCTTCTATAAATGATTATTATTTTAGGATCTTTAGTTAATGTACAATAATTTTTTTAGCATTTTGTATTGAAATTATTCATCTTTTCCTTATTTCAATTTTAAAATTAAGACTATGCTAAGGCTCTCATCATATTTGAATGGAATAGGCAACATTTTAATGTTTTCAGAGACAATTCAAAATCTAACGGTCGATTGTGAGACATCTTATTTTAATATTTAATTAAGTGAACGGTGGATGTGGTACGCCTCGATCGACCCAATAATCGGTACTTTGCACCTTCGGGCCCACATTTTGTGGTGGTGACAACTAGCCATCATTCTCAAGTACACGAACACCTCGTGAGGGCTAAATTATTTTAAGAAAATGCTGAATATTTATATAAATTTATTTTATAAAACAATACAAAG
>NEWO01000177.1:540800-564405 GCA_003013225.1 Phalaenopsis aphrodite
AATTATAAACATTAAAAATCAGTTGGGACAAATTGCCAACACCCTTAGCAATAGGCGTGAGAAAATTCTTCCTAGTAATACTGAAATTAATCCTAAGGACCAAAACAAAGAACAAGTTAAAGCTATCAATTTAAGAAGTGGAAGAGAATTGAAGATGAAAGTTCAAAAAGATATTGAAGTTGAGAGAAGAGAAATTGAAAAGTCTAATGAAGATATTCCTCGGCCTTGGAGAATCTTGCTGCTTAAAGGAATGAATTCTCCATCTCATAGTCGATGCCCCTTCAAACAGGAAGGTTTTAACTCTATGGCTGTCTCCACTCAGACTTCTCCTTGAACACTCTAACGGGTGCCTCTAGCCTTGGTTTGACGCGAGGTGTCCTTAGCATAACCTTGATTGATCGCTACCTTGGTTACCACATCTAACGTCGTGGCCGAAGGAGAATCGATGATCACCGCTCTGGTCATATGATCAACTATATATATATATATATATAAAGAAAAATTCAAAAAAATCTAATTTCATCCAACAAACGTCCTGTGTACCCAACATATGTTCCTACTCCGAAGTAGTAAAAGAGAATCCTTCCTCACTAGTAGGCCACCCTTTAGCTGACAATAGAAGGCCAATGACATTATGTGCATCAGGCAGCACCGAGGTATCAGAAGCTTCTTGCATAGTTCCCCCAACAGTTTTATCCGCTCTTAGATCTAAAGTAAAAAATTGGAGCTGACAACTCAACTAGTTGTTCCTATAGGAGGCCACTGTCTTCCAACTTAGGAGCCCCCTACAGGAAACTCTCCCCCTTATGGACACCCTCTCGCAGGTAGTGTTCCTCTGCCCGCACCTCCTCATCAGGGCGTCTAAGAGGTGAATCCAAAGATCCCACATAATCCTCTGAGTCATGCCTCGATCTTTTCCTCACCACCACCTACTGATTCAGCTCCCCCTCTGATTAGGAGCCAGTCTTTCACTTAAGACCATCAAAGGCTATCTAATAAGTAGTTTTTCCAAACTTTCTAGCTTTGAGTGACAGTTCATCAACCATCTTGACTGCTAGGAACTCTGATAGATCGGGTGAGGAAATCAAAGGGCGATGGGATGAAATGCACCCCTCACTCCATTTTTATAAAAAATCACGAGCATGGAATTCAAGGGGAGCTCAATTATTGCATTATTAAGTAATCATAATTATTGTTCACATTTTCTATTAAATTAACTCTCTTGTTCTTATCGCAACATAAATGTCAAGAAGCAAGAGAATCAAGAAACTAAATATATACACTAAAAATACGTTAACACAAATCCTAAGAAAATCTGACGGGGCGAAAGAGATGTGGTCAGAGAATACCCAACAACAATTGAAGTATACTACCCATGAACCAGATATGTCCATTGCCTCAGTTCCCTTGGACCAAAATCCAAATTTGATCAATAAACCATTAAACTCGATCGGCCAATGAGGGTCAACCAGTCAAAGATATTATCGACTAATAGATAGCTTCAGTCAGCCAGCTATATGAACCCAACAGAACCTACCAAGAGGTTTCTCGCAAGTTTAAATATTACCGGGTGTAGGTGGTTGATCGGCAGAAATAACCTAAATTAAGACCTATTTATTTACTATCTATTTATACGTGTATTTAGATTCTTATTTATTCACTTCTTACTAAATGTACGTCTTTATTAAGACGGGGACAAGCAAGTAACAACACTTTTTATAGCCCCCCGCTCACCTATAATTATAATTAGGGAGATGGGGGTCATTTCTATAGTAAGGGACTAATGAATCAATGATAAAGAGCATTTTAGGGTATAATGTTTAGGGTTTAACACCTTTAATCTAGTGTTCACTCTATCTCTCTCCTCTCTCTCTCTCTCTATAATGCTACACTCGGTTGTGATGCCCATGACATTCAAATTTGACATATAAGATTTATTAAATTCTGCCTAACTCCAACTTTATCATTAATTTTACACCTTTAACCTAGTGTGCACTCTATCTCCCTCCCTTTCTGTCTCTATAATGCTATACTCGTTGTGATGCCCACGACAAATTCGAATTCAACATATAAGATTTATTAAATTCTACTTAACTCCAACTTTATCATGAATTTTTTTTTTTTTCAAAATTTAACTCTAACAAGCTTCACATTTCAAACTCTCACCACCTTGCAAAACCATACATAAATCAACAATGCTAAAAAAAAAATGTTTTTTTGAACAATGACCGGTCAATGCCCGCAATGGCCCCTCCCAAAACTCCAAACGAAATAAGAATCGAAATGAAACCCAAATGAAATGAAAAAACGCCGCTCAGAAACCATAAATCTTGGATATGCACGCTTCGCTCGCGCTAATCTCTCACAAAAAATGGTCCGGCGGCTCTTTTCCGCAGCCACCGCCGACCGCCTCCTCCGCCACCACCACTCCCACTCCGCCACCTCTTCCTCCGACCTCCCCGACCTCGCAGAGGAGGATGTTTGGCCCACCGCCACCGCTACCGCTACCTCCGGTGAAAAGAGCCGATGGCGCCGCACCGGCGGACTGTCGAGAGCTTTGGACAGCGGTGGCGCGGCGGTGATTTCGTCACCGCCGGTGGCTGTAACGTTTGGGTCGGCGCATCTGGGGGGCGGGTATGCGGGGGAAGAGGAGGTGGAGGATGAAGGGGAGTGGATACCGCCGCACGTGTACCTCGCACGTGAGCAGAGGAAGACGGCGATGGCAACCTCGGTTTTCGAGGGGCTTGGCCGGACCCTCAAAGGACGAGATTTGAGCCGGGTTCGTAATGCCGTCTGGAGTCAAACCGGTTTTTTTGGCTGAACCGACTATATATATATATTTCTTGTATTAGTTGTTTGGAACACCGTTTTAAGAAAAAATATCATCTCAGAATTTCACATGTAGAGTTATATGCAGGGTCCAATGAAATCACACAATAGAAGAATATTCCCGGTAGCACAGAGAACTATTCCCTGTGTTATTCAGGTGTTATTGCATGTTATTCATGTGTTATTTTATCTGGGAACATTTCTAGTGTTATAATAACACAATAATACTTGAATAATACACAATAATACTTAAATAACATCGGAGGGATATTCTCATTTGTCACATGACAAATTTTTTTTTTCCTCACATTCACGTGTGTGACGTGATTTCATTGGACTCCACACGTAACTCTACGTGCGGGGTCCTGATGTAATATTTTTTCCCGTTTTAATTAGTGATTTTATTATTGTAAAATGTAAATTGTTAATAATGTCAATTTTCGTGGTTTTTTTGCGGGAAAAGTTTGTATTTTGTTTTCTTTTATTTGTATTTGTGATTTTCATGGAATTATATTGAAAGATGATTATTTAAGATTGGAAGATGATATATAAAAATATTAAATTTTACTGAAAAATTATTTTAAAATAATTTAAATTCTTAGCTCCTCTTTTTATTTTCATGAAATTATGTTCTTAATTGAATTCTTAAGATTTTTATGATTTTTTTATCATAATATATTCCTGGGGAATTATCACATTATTTCAATTTATATTACATTTTGTGTTCGATAAGAAGATGGGGGTAAATTATAATAATAATAATAATAATATCTCCTCTAATCCTCAAGGCTTGATAAGCAAGCCATTGAAAAAAGTAAAAAAAAAAAAAAAATTAAGTGTATTCTTTTTGGCTTCTATTAACGGCTTATAGCAACTCTTATGTGGGAAAAATTATTTCATACGGACGGCGTATACAAAGATGTATGCGTCGTCCGCTCTCCACCGTTGATCAGACCAAAGTTGTATTTCGGTGGACCCATTTATTTTTAAAAAAAAAATTGATAAAAGCGTTGATAAACGGTAGAGATCCGACGGCGCATGCATCGCTGCTTACGTCATCCGTATGGAATAAATTTTTCTTGATGATGTCGTAGCAGCTTTTGTGGCAGGAGAAGAGAGTTCTTAAATTATTATTATTACTACTATTACTGTTATTATTATTTAGCTATATTAATTATTTGTTTATTATAAACATGGGCATTTACATGCATGACGCACAATTCTTATGCATTTACATATGAAACACTTAAAAGCTTTTATTTTTATATTTAGACCACTCAAACTTTTCATATCACATAACAAAATATTACTATTTTAACTTTCAAATAATACAATACACATTTTCATAGCTAAGTGATATCTATGTAAAAATTAAAATTTAGGTGTTATATATGTAAATACATAGGAATTGAGTGGTATGCTTGTAAATATTTATAAAAAGTATTTTTGATATTTTTTGAATTAAGGATATTAAAATTATTCCAACTTTCATGATATTCAACATAATTAACTTTTTCTAGGCATGATTAAATAAGATTTTCTTCTCTAATCATTTAGTCATATTACATTTTTATAATTTAATGATGGTAGGTATGGAATTAATTGATTATTCTTAGTGCAAATAATTGTTCTTAGACTAAGTTGATTGGTTACCCTCACCATTAGACTATTTTTCTTGCTACAATGTGCTGATAAATTCACTAAAAATTTCAAAATAAAAATCAATATTTTCTTATGCCAAACTTATCTCTATAGTTAATCTTCTTTACTTCATTTTTTTTCGAGTAAGCTCAACACATTGGGATTCTTCATTTTATGTCTCTTCATTGTAGAGCACGTTGAAACACATTAATCCCCTTTTTAGGACTAGATTGATGTCTTGAACTTTACTCTCATAGTGCTCGAACCGAGCACCATGGGATTCTTAACTTTATCCACAATCAATATGATACACACTCGAGAGCATTATTCGTTCTTATTAGAACTAGGTCGGTGTCTTGAACTTTACGTCCTTCTTAGAATGCAACAATAATGGAGTACTATTTCTAACTTGTCTCGTTAGTGTTGTGTAAAACTAAGCTTGCAAAGACAAAATGAAGAGCTATTGCTCAAATCATGATGTTCTCAAATTCTTATAATAGAGATAGCATGTTTTAAGTTACTGTACGGTCTTCTTTAAATTAGATATTCATTAAATTTACATGGAATTTTATCTATAATTAATATTGTGGCATTCTTATATACATTGCTTCTTACAGACTTGAGCCTTAGTTTCAATTAAATAAATATTTAACTTAATGTTTCATAGTCTAAAAAATCTAGATACATATTAAATAAGCCTAGCCTAAGCATATTAGATTAATAAATCCATATAATATAAGGGGCCAACATAACTTCAAAATACCTAATGAATTTATGCTACTCTTAGCAAATCTAAATAATGTAAATACAAAGGTTCGAGAGTATATGTCTACTCTAACACGTGTAAGTAGCACATCAAACTCATAAAATCATAACAACCTATAAGCTCAAAAATTTCTAAGAAGCTTAACTCATTTCAAAAAGGCTTTGAGGGCTAACCTCACTCCCTCTTCACAAAAGATAATGTGATTTATAAAGGTTCTTAGCCTACAAGCCTTTCATTAAAGTTTAAAAATGGAATTTAGTGATGTACATGATTACTATATTCATTATCTTTGACTTTAATGATGGCTTTTTTGCTTCCAATATGCACTTTTTCAATTGTTTGTATCAATAAAATCTAATATAATTTAGTAGCATGAAACTTACTCTTATCTTGGATACATATTGTGATATTGACCAATCTTTTATTAAGTGATGGGAAGATGGCATGAGCCACGAAAGTCAATTGATAAAATGGGCATCACATGAAATAAAAATTTCTATTTTGCAAACTATAGTTATGTATTTGGATACAAACATATCCAAATCTCAATTCATACATTAAAGTATCAAGATGTGTACATGACCAATAATATATTTTTTTTGAAATGATATTAACAGTGATGTGCAATTATAAAATGAGTTGTCGGTTAAGGTTGGAGGCATTTATATTTTAGATATTTTTTCCCACGTGTCCTATTGGTGGCTAGATACTTTTAGAATGTTAAAGATTCGATGGTGAATGTGAAAAAGCAGAAAAAAAAAAACTATAAGAGTTTATTTATGTTTTATTAAATTTGTTGGTTTTTTTAGTACATAGGCTTGCTTAGATATAGAAAAAGACCTTATAAGTATGAATAGTAACATTTTATTCCGCCCAAGATGGCAGAGACTAATCTTTTATAAGATGGTTTCATGTTGAGATTTAAGAAGATTAAGAAATACTATGACTAATTATAGGGGTAAACTTTGAAGAAAATAAACAAAGAAAAATAGCATGACAGGAGAGGCTGGGCATTAAGGACTTCTACCATGTTCTACTTTTCTCTTCAATTTCTAGTATATGATTTTTATAGTTTAAGGGGCTAGAAGTGGCATGATTTCACTATTTTTGATTATCATAATTTTTTTTAACGTCCTTTATTATACTTTAATTATAAAAGGTTCTTATTTATGGCTATTTTATATTTTACTCATTTCAAAATCTTTTTGGTTTTACATTGATCCTTCATATTAAACACTTTATATAATTATTTTTTTTCAATTTCTTGAACTTTTGAATGTGAGCTCATATAATTGACATGACATCCATTTATAACAATATTTGACTCTATATCTACGAAATTCAATGATGTGCATGAACCTACCAAATTTTTGGTGTAATAAGATATTTTTAAAATTTATAAATACTTTTTTTTATTAACATTGTATAAATATTCTCCACCAAGTCAAAAATGAGGAAAAAAAATTCAAAAATGAGGAAATATGTCTTAACATCAATTCATTCACAAGGGAACATTTATATAAATTATAAGCCTTACTTTTAATGAAACCCCTTAATAACAAGATTTACCATGTACTTTTTTGTTCTTGCATGTTCTTCTTCATTTTGTAAATTCATTTATTTGTAACTACTTATAATTGGATAGCTTGGTCAATATTTGAGTGCTATTCTCATGAAAAGTTACATATCTTTTATAACAAATATTAGTTAGTTGTAACACTCTACACTCATATCTATATGACAAGCAATGCACCGAAGGATAATGTGTATTAGTTCATTTATAAGTACTCTTTAACCTTTTTCACAAGGATCATAGAGGTCCTAAACTCATGTAATTCGAGAGCTTTTTAAGGTAGTTACATATAGACCACTCCATTCTTATGTATGTACATATCTAACATCTAAACATTACCTTTTACATTTATACAACTCAAATTACTTGTACCACATCAAATTATCATTAGTTTATCTTTTAGATAGTGAAATAGATCATAAATTTAAAAATTGAAGTTTAGGTGTTCGACATGTAAATACATAAGAATTGAATGGTAAATCTTCCATACTATTTTTGCTTTCGGAAAGGCGCTAGATTTAGTTCAATACTGCAATCAATATCTTTCACCTTCCAGAGTTCCCCCTCACAACATTTCTCTTCACTTGATCGCACCTTATGCATCCTCCCATATTGAAGAAAACATTACATATGTTATATGTATTAATGGACGACGGATCGGATTCGTAGAGGCCACCATTTATTTAATTTCTATGAATCCAATTCATTATCCGTACATACATATAATTCATCTATTTTTTTTTCTCCATATTTCTACCTTATTCGACCTCTAATGGTCATGCAATTTTTAAAGTTTAACAATATTTACAAATTTAGAAGTGTGACTCTATATAATTATTTGTGACATCCTATGCTATCTCTATTAAATTATATGTTATAATTTATTTTTATCATGGATATCAAAATATATCATAATTAAATGTACAATATTAATTTATATCGTAAATAAGTAAGGTTTTACATATACATATGTGTGTGCGCGTGTTTGCCAATAAAAATATCTTATGTGGTAGAGTATTTGTTAACCAACCTTTCAAACCCATGAAGCCCATATTCTCCAAAATGCGTATGTTTGTTGTCACATACAAGAGCTATCAAATACTAGTTGTTGATTTTGAAATGTTGAGGTGATTTCTCAACCTCACTTGCTGAGAGTCACATATCACATTGATCGTAAGTTTACACCTATGCATGGATCACACATCCATGACATCGTCATCATACAATTGTCTAATATTTCTTCCTTGTAACCCAAAAATGGAGGGAAGAAGTCATTTGGAATCATTATAAATAGCGGCTCTTCCATCTTAGGAGGATGAGATCATTAAACTTATATATGTGTGTGTCTGTGTGTGCGTGCATGGGCTCGCGCGCGCGTGCGCGGGCGGGCGGGTGTGCGTGATTGCGTGCGTAACTATGTGCTTATAACTTTGAATGGATATATATGTGTGTGTGTGTGTTGCATACTCAGATCAGTTGGTCGAGAATCTGCTTGTCAGTTGTATGTTTCTAGGCTGAATTATTGGCACATGAGGGATGATGCTCTTATCATAAACTCCGATCATTCCTTTCTAATGAATACTCATATCTTTTGATGGAGAGAGAGAGAGAGAGAGAGAGAGAGAGAGAGAGAGAGAGAGAGAGAGGAGGGTGGGGGCCAGAGGGAGTAGCATGGGCCATGCAATTCACTTTTCTTATATATGTTTGATTGTGAAATTTGGCCAGCTCACAAATCTCCAATTACAGTATCTTCTCCTTAGCACATGTATACAATTTCATTTATAAAGACCACAAAACTTTTCTAGTTGAGGATATGCAAACATCCCACTAACTTGTCAAAGAAAAATGGCCTAACCACTCTTAATATATCCAAATATAACTAATATTTTGGTCGAATCATGGACAATAGTCATCCTGCTAATGCTAAATACATGTTTTTATTTTAGATTCAATTTGTCAATTAACGAGTTTAAGAGAAAAATTAAGTATAAATCATTAAAGAGTTAAAAAATTTTATTAAAAACCGGACAACAACAACAACAAATTATGATCAAATTCATTAATAATTGTTTATTCATGTCTGATTGTATAAAATTTTACATATTACAATATATTTTATAATTTAAAACATATATTAAATATGATTTTTTTGAAGAGTTAGCTTAGTATGCTCTTAAGTCTTAACTCATTGGCAGGTTCCCTGAATGTATACACTTGATTTTTAACTGAGTTGTATATAGTTAAACAGGTTCTTATTAGCGTTTAATTCATTTAATAAATGAGCTTCTTTTTTAGCCAAAGTGATCAAGTAATCGATCAGATATGTCAAATTCAAATCAATCTGCATAAAAAATGAGCTACTACTAACATCAATCTTTATATATTTTACCATATCTATTTTTATTGAAAATTTATAAAAAAAAATTTAATGTTTTTTTCTAAGTTTTTAGTACTCGGAAGAAAGAATTGATTGATAGGGAACAGATTTATTAAATTGCCAAACTTTTTAAGGAAATATCATATTTCAAGGCCTGCAGTTGTTGCCCCAATCACATTATTCTGTCTTATACTTTAAATGCCTTCCATACTTCAACATACAATGTGCTACAGGTATGTTAATTTCTTAGGCTGCTCAGCTAGGTATATACAGTCAGCAATACACACTGCCCCTCTCAAAATAGGCACTCCTTGCCACCGCACATGGTTCAAGCAGATTTACATACATACCACTCAATTCTTACATAATTACATATCTAGCATCAAAACTTTAATTTTTAGATAAATGCTACCTTAACTAGGTGCCAAAAGGTGCATTTCACTAGTATTTTTTATCTGCTATGACCGATTTAGTTGGTACAGATGCAAAAAGCAATTTATACGTTAGACATGTAAATACATAAGAATTGGGTGGCATGCATGTAAATGCCTCTAAAACACAATCCACATTTTCAAAAAAAATATGTTAATAGTAATAATTAGTGCAAGGCTAAAGTGAGAGAGTGATTTATCTCACATATTAATTGCTCATCTTCAACAAAAATGACCAAACAAAACTTTTTTTTTTTCTTCTGAAAATGAAGACATTATAAATTGCTCAGCTAAATTTGCCCATTCAATTCAACAACTCAATCCTATCAGATTTTTTTCCAAACAAGCAAAGAAGCATAAAGTGATTTATCTCATCCAGATCTTTAATTAGGGAGCCAGACTAAGATGGTTAACCAAATTACAATAACAAATTAGTAAGAAATTGATGTCTCTTTCACAAAAGCTGTTGGTGTTCTGTATCAGAGCTTTTTACATGTGACACTCATAAATGAAAGGATCTCATAAAAAACTATTCATATTTCATATTATTATATTTAAAAGCCACATAGTATAAGAAGAAATGATCCAGAGACAATGATTAGTTATTAGTGGGATCGCTCACTTAAACCTATGTCCCCTCCAACATTATCTAAAAAATATCAAAAAAAAAAAAACATTATCCTAACTTATCTTGGTGCTTACCCAACATCCTTATCCAAAGGAATACTTTGCTTTAGAGGGAACCAACTGGTCATCCTTAAATATACTTAAATAACCAAAAAAAAAAAGTGCATTTACATAAATGCCACCCAATTCCTATGTATTTACATTTCTAACACCTAAAGTTCACTTTTTTTACATCCATACCACTGATTTGTTTCATACAGCATCAAAGATATCACCATTTTAACTTGGCATGTATATAAAAAATGAAGTTTTAAAGGTTACATATATAAATTCATAGGAATTCAGTGGTATGTATGTAAATCTTCCTAAAAAAATCTTCTAGCTACCTGTAACTAGGCATCCATTGGGTATTGAAGTGAAGCAGCCAACTCATATAGGCTTCTACTGTAATGAAATGTTGAAATTATACAGTGTAAAAAAAAATGAATTTATTTCGAATAAAGAGTGACAAATAGTTAAATAAGCCGCTCAAATTTATGATCATGAAAAAAAAAAACATTCTTTTCAATCAATAGGCCGCGGATCTGATCATAAATAGAAAACTCAGACAACTAAATTCATTGAATTAATCAATACTGCTGATTTTCCTTTATATTTATATTGATGTCCTCTTTTTCGTTGGCTTTCTGGTGTGTTCTGATGATATGATGATATTTAGATAAAACCAACCAAAATTAAAAACAAACATAAGTAGATCTCCTTCTCCCTTTGCTTCGCCTGTGTCCATATCACAGCACTCTAGCAAGGCAATGTAGGAAGATTGAATGATACAATTCCCACTCGAAATATATATGCAACATAATCTAGAGTCAATGAGCAATTAAAAATGTACACAATAATCTGCCTACTAAAAGTAGGGTAAATTAAATGACTTGAGAATCAGACAACTAAAACAATTGGAACAATTCGTCTTCAAAGAAAAGCGTGGGTTTTAAGAGCTCGGAGTCTGCAATAACTGTTGATCAAGTTTTCCCTCCAAAATAGGCAAGCCGCTGCATGTAGAGGGGAATCAAGCGTGCTGCCACAAAGAATCAGTAGTCTCTCTTCTATGAATAGAGACTACTTTGGAATCACGAAGAGTTGCAGAGTTCAAACCACCAACTCCAAAGCTCGAACCCACCGATTTAAATTCATGTCAACCGTTCTAGTGTTCGTTGATCCTCTCAAAAGTACCCCTTTTGGGTGGTAACATTATCCACCCTTCCAAGAGAAGGATTGTTCTTTCGCCCTTTTTGCCATTAATTTTAAGTCACAAATCCCCTAATTTTAGGAGAGACTATTTTTCAAGAAAGGCCTTTTTTTCCATCATCATCGGCTTTAAGTTGTTCGATTCTCCCACCTAAAAGAGACACTGCCACAACTGCTTGCCTCTGACTCCTAAGTTATTCTTTTTAGAGTACGCTTGTGAGGTGAACTATGAACTAACCTAATACAAAGTGAAGAGTGCGAGCTATTGAATACGAGTTCCAGAGTAACATCTGCCTACTAAGAGCTAAAGAGTATGGAGACATAAGTACGAGTTGTCGAGTAACACTGTCTAATGCAGAGTGATGTGTACAAGTTGCCAAGTACAGCTACCTAGTACAAGCTGGCAAGTACGAGTTGTCGAATACAACTGCCTAACAAGAGTACAAATGGTGGAGTATAACTACCAAGTACAGAGTGACAAGTACTGGTTGTCAAGCACAACTGCTTAGTATAGAGTGACAAGTACATAGTGATGAGTGTGAACTCCCTAGTACAAGCTAACAAGTTCAAAGTGATAAGTACGAGTTGTTGGTACAAGTTGATGCATGCAACATGTCGATCACGAGCTACCAAGTACATTTGCAAAGTATCAACTACCAACATGCACAACTACTTGCCATAACCCAAGTTTGAAGTTATATTTAGGCAATACATATACTATTATGTATTTTACCATCTAGATATTGCTTAGCCTTTACTCAAGCACCTGAAACCGGAGATCCTCCCACAAAGATAGGATCTTGGCGAGAGCTAAATGGACTCTATTGGCCTTCAAAAGCTCTCTCTGAGGATTCTACATTTCCTTGAAGGATCTCATTTTCCAAATCTCCCTATGTTTCTTATGGTTCATGCTTTTAACAATTTATTTCCAATTTAGAGTCATTTTTATTTTATTTTATTTTTCGTCTTCAATTCTTTTCATGTCACTTTCTGCTTCGACGCTAGTGTGGTTTGAGCAATAATCCACGGACAATCAAACTCAACATCTTAAAAATTGTGGTGAACGTGGATATATATATATATATATATATATATATATATATATATATATATATATATATATATATATATATATATATATATATATATCATAAATTTAAAGTTACACGTAATGATCAAGGAGGTAGAATAAAGATATGAAATCTCACCAAAGGAGATCTCATTTGAGAAGATATCTATCATGACTATCAAATCTAGCTCAATCAATCTAAAACTCATACACAACAAGGCACCCGCAGATCTCAAAATGGAGACTCTTAGAATCTCTCCTCATTTTTTATTCTTATTTTTAATTACTGCAATAACTACTTGTCTTATGAAGCAAGTTCACCAATGACACTTGGAAATCTCATCAAATTTACCACTTGGAGAACTCACCCTTATTGGTAAGTTTGTTGAGAGTGACAGAATATATTAACTATTTTTTAAAATTTTATCAAAAGATTGTATAAACTTATCTAAATGATTCAACATCAAACCACAGGTATCAAAATTTCTAACTGCATTTGACCCACTCAAATGAATCCCAATCAAAAGTTTGGTTCTTCTCTTTGCGACAAGATGAACACTGAGTAGGGTGCGAGTTTACCTTTTGACAAGTTTAAATGGTGTCCCCTGTGAAGAGCAAAGTCTCATGAAGTAGCGGCTCATTAAAAACAACTAAGACTTTTATAAGTATGCAAACAACAAAGGGATCAACTACGAGTAAGATTTGAGCGAAAGACAAGATAAATAAAGCCAAAAGGTAAGCTTAATTGATCAAATGATCTAACCCATCACAAAATTACTTGTTAAATAATTTAATTCATGTATAGGAGCTCGATAAACATCAAATGTAGAATGATTTGCAGATCTATTATGTATTTATAATTTGGTATTCATCAATTAAACTGTCATATCTAGTATTCGTAAATTTGCCCATGGCATCAGACATTCATCAATTCGCCTGTCATATCTGATATTCGTCAATTTGCTCATGACATCTGATATTCATCAATTCGCCCACAATTCACTCATGGCATCTGCATTTTACAATTCATCCACCGCATCTTCAATTCAGTAGTAGTATTCACTACTCTCCTAACTACAATATTTACTCCACAATTGTATTATTCTATTCAGCAACATGTATTCGCCACCGGAAAACATGGAGTACTCGTCAAATTTTTTATTAAGAAGTAAAAGCTGAAGAACGACTTGGCACTTATAATATTTCACTCGATATTCATGATTCTCGAAAGCTAAAGAAAATAATGAACGAGTGCAACTTATTAGATAAGTGAAAATCTTTTTATAAATTTACCATATTTTGCATATATAGGTGACCACCTAATTCAAAAAATTCTTCTCGAGCAAAAAAAAATAACAATACAATTTGTTCTAACCAGCCTTATGCAGGTTAATTGCATAGCTAGTTGACAACTGAATACCAAAACTCATCCCACAAAGATGGCCGAGCTATAAGCATCGTTACCAGTAGTGAACAAATTTTTCTCATTCTCATTTTTTTTAGTTGTCCTTCAAAGATATTCTTTGAAGAAAATTGGGGAACTAAATATATGTCTATGGGAAGGACTAAAACTATTTTTTTTTATAAATGGATGAGTACGAGCTATCAAGTATGAGTTGTCAAGCACAGTTGCCTAGTTTGAGCTGACGAGTACGAGTTGTTGAATATAGTTATCTGATATAGAGTGACAAGTACGAGTTGTCGAGTACAGTGGCCTAATACAAGCAGTAGAGTACAGAGTGATGAGTTCGAGCTATCAAATACAAAGTTTTGTGTATGAGTTGTCAAATACAAGTTGTCAAGTACAGCTACCTAGTACAGATTATTGAGTATAGCTTCCTAGCACGAACTGAAGAATACAAAGTGTCGAGAATGAGTGGTTGAGTACGAGCTAACAAGAGTTCATAGTGATAAGTGTGAACTACCAAGCAATACCTATAAAGTACGAACTACCGAGAACAAGTTGAAGAATACCATGTGTCGAATATAAGTTGTGAAGTACATCTATTAAGTACCAACTAGCAACAAAAACGTCAACTTGCACAACCCAAGTTAGAACTTATATTTAGGTTATACACCTACTATCATGAATTTTATTATCCATATTATGCTTAGTATGTAGTATTTACTGTAACGCTAAAAACCCTGAATCCTTGCATAAATATAGCATAAGAGCTAAAGGGATTTTCTTTCTTGGCCTTTCGAACCTCTAGTAAGGTATGAGCATAAACCACAAACAAATTCTGATTCAGCATTTTCCTAAGTATCCTCATTGCTTCCAATCCTCAATCAAGTCATGGTCGTCCAATCCCCTCACACACTAAAAAAAGAAAATTATTTTGACCACCCTCTGCGTTCATCCACATCAATACATCTAAATTCCATTCACCACCACAGTAGAAAACATTCTCTACAATATAAATCTTTTACATTGTATTAGCATTTTGACTAATTTTAACAAAGGATGAACAATCATAATATAGAGCAATAGATAGTGGAAATTTTCCTACAGGCCTAGAAATTTATCCCTATTCACCTTTTTGTTTATGTCGAACAATCACTCTCCACAACACGACCTCCAGCACAGTAACAAGTACAAATAATTTCAAACCTGTTCCCCATTATGAACAAGTCTTCCAACAAATCCTGACATAGCTCTGCCTCATCTGCCATTAATTATTAAAGCGCATATTATAGATGACAGTATGGCAAGTGCCACTAAATTTAACCAAACTATTTTTCTATAAGCTAATGATCAAGTTTACAATGCAATGAAAATTTGAAAAGAAAAAAGAAAAAAGTGTCAGTCACAAGATTACAATGTTAAGTTCATATCATACAAGCGACAAAATAATCAGCACAATTTGATTATAAAAAAAAGAATGTGGCCCACAATCCCATTGTTATGATTAACATAAAATTAAATCTTCATTGGAAAAAACAATGAAGATCATTTTTTTATGCAAAACCTTCTAGATATGTATACGTGCCTGATCACAAGCTGCATTATCTTGTCTTGGAGCTGTAAAATCTGAATGAAATAGCAGATGAAGTCTTCAAACGCTTGACAAGCTTACCGCTAGTTCTTTTAGCGCCTCTGCAGAAGAACGAATGAAATTATAACATTTTGAATGAATAAAAAGGGTAATATGACTAGCTTAGATGCATATATAATCCCTAAAAAATAAAAAATCATTTTCATGTAAGCTAAGACACCATTTGGGATCACTTTTATTTTTTATTTTTTATTTTATTTTTTCTTTGTTGTCTAAATTTTGATTTGAAGCAAAACATATTTGACATCTTTGATTAAGTGTGATTGTTTTTAAAAACACTTAAAATAACTAAAAGTTTTTATGGATATTTTTATAAAGATGTTAATTTATTTTTTAGAAAAAAAAATAAACACATAAAAAAACATGCTAAAACATGATTTTAAATATGATTTTAAATATAAAAGAAAAAATAAAAATAAAAATAGAAAACAAAATTGATCCCAAACAAGCTATAAGAAATCCCCTGTGGACAAAAGCCTAAAAAAATGTATTTTAAATACAAATAAAAATTGCAGTGATTTCATAAACAAAGTGCGGCAATACCGCACAAATAAGCATAAGTGGCGATGTTGTAATAAAGATATTCATGACTTATAAGTAGCAATCATTTATTAACCCTCTACATATTTTGAGGGCTATGTGAAAGAAAAAAATACAATAAATTCATTTAAACAATAATAAAAAATGTTACTAGGTAATGATGGACAAATAGTGAGTCAACCTCGTTAAACAATGTGATATTTTGAGTCATTTTTTATTTATTTATATAATTATTTATTTTGGTCCTTGCTATTGCTCTTCATGTTCTTTCCCACAACTGGTACCCAAGCCAAATCGTGAGGTTATAAGAGAAATATTAAAGAATTGTTCGTTGAGAGTATGAAAAGATAATGACCAGCATATTTGATATAAAGGTTTTGGATATAAGATGATCCATCTACCTCTCTTGAAGATAAAACCAACCTCCATAAACTAGTGGGGTCTCTAGGACGAGCACATTAATAGGTGCATATCTATTTCTTAATAATTTTGCATTCAACATATCATACAAGAAGATCATGGATAAAGTGATGAAAGTTCAATCAAATATGTACTATAAGCCATCTGATGTAAACAAAATGTCTAATAAAACATCATTAAAACTCGAGATCTCTCAAATAGAATATATCAAGAACTCTAAATCAGATCACAAGTCAATTATGTTCAGTTGATTTGAACTTTGACCAAGTTCATGCCTTAAGCTTATTATCATCCATTCTTAGGACTCATGAATCATAACTAAAGATGGTCAACATTTCTTATGAGTCTATGAAGGTAAAGCTCAATGATGTCTAAGAATTAATCATAGGAGAGGACATCTAAAGATGATGATTAGAAGAAATTATTTCTTCTTCGAATATGTAAGGCAAAAGAAATGCAAACAATATATATATATATATATATATATATATATAGTTGTGAAAGAAACAACATTTCTTACGAGTCTATGAAGGTAAAGCTCAATGATGTCTAAAAATTAATCTTAGGAGAGGACATCTAAAGATGAGGATTAGCAGAAATTATTTCTTCTTCTTTGAATATGTAAGGCAAAAGGAATGCAAACAAAAAAATATATAATTGTTAAAGATTTAAAAGCAAAAGAAGCCGCCAGAACAGTCAAATAAGAAGTAAATCTAAAGGTCACATAGAGATATGTTGGAAAATATAGAAAGGACATGAACAGGGACTACCTAAGAATAAATATAGATAAAATCCAAACAAAAAAAAAAGGAGTTGACAATATAACAAAAAAATGGTTTTGGAAAAATTAATTATTACCAATAATGGTATCGTGATCACTAAGATCTTCAATTGAAGTGCCTACTTCACATAAAAAGCTACTGTCCAATTATTTTGTTTAAAACAAAGTAAAAGGATATCATGTCGATGATAAGCCCTCTAAGGATTATAAAAATCAATTATATTCAAATTAAAATCGTTTAGGTGCCTTTGTGGATACTTCTCAAGCTGAGACATATTTAAAGCATTAAGATTATGTGATGAGCATGGTAAAGCTTGGGCAATATTACTCAATCTTCAATATTGTCTTTTGAAAGGTAAACCGCAGTGCCAAGGCTAGCACTGATGGCAAAAATGGGCTCTATATGACTTATAATATTACGATGTTTGGAGCAACAACAAATTCGTAAACAAGTCCATGCAAATGACATTAAAGTTGGAACGTGAGATAAAAAGAAGATAATTCAACAATCAAAAAGTCAGCAATACAATTGTGTAGAACAACCACGAATTTGCACAGCTTTTTGTTTGCAATAGTTTTTTGTGAAATAATTGGCTTAAAAAAGAGCACATTAAGTACAAGAATATATTAGCCACCATGAATTGACATTTCCTAAGTATTAAACACACATCAATGCTTCTCAACAATTATCAATTATGCATTAATGTATATTAACATAAACTCAGATTAACTGAAATAGTTATACATGCGCATCAGTTGATGTAGCAACTCAGTAATCAATAAATCAACTGAAGTGTTTATGCACACGCACACAATTTGATGTATTAGCTCAGCAATTAGCACCCAATAAACTAGGCTCAACCTATTAAAGGCCATATGTCATTAAAATGCAAGTCAGCTCAAGGTTCTAACGACTCGAGAGACACACAGGAAAAGAAGTGCCAGATTTTCAAATTTAGTTTGGCCACCAAAAAGCATCTCATAATGGCTATAGATGTATCATTCAAATCACAATTATTTTTCAAAAGAGGGTCCTCATCTAAAAATTACTCGTAACTTTGTAGATTCAAGGGACTCAATTTTCTCTAAAAAAAAAATTTGGCTGCACACAGGTTCTCAATATGGCTCTTTTATTGGCATTTAAATCGAATAATATCATTGGTGCTCCCATAGGTGAATTTATGGAGATTTTCGAATGAGAGCTAGATGAGATAATGGAAGCTAAGAGTTAGCTTTGCAATAAACCTCGATGTGAAAGTTGAGTAGAATGAGTTCTTAGGCTTTGTAGACAACATCACTTTCTTTAGGTTGTCAATCATCTACACAAAGTGGAAAACATCGTCCAATGTTTAGGGATCCAATAATTTAACTTCATTTTATATTTAGTGTTGGAGTCCAATGACAAACTTATTGACAAATTGTCGATCAGGATTAGTGTAATTTACTATTGTTAGGAGAAATTGTAGGTGTTCCTCATACATAGGCATGATTGCTTGTTTGAGTCAACAATTGGCCATATACATGCTTGTCATGGAACCTAGAAGTTTAAGAGTTCTTTCAACTCAACCTAAGTCCATTACGATCTAATATTAATAAATTTTCTTGCAAAGATGCTGCCCCAGCATATTTTGGCGCACCCCATAGGTTCAACTTGACAAAAATTAGTCCATAGATAATCATCCATAAAATGTTTTTTTAAAAGCGCGCTTTACTTGCAATACAAAGTGAAGTGTGTGTGTAAGCTTCGCTTGATTGAAGCACATGTTGAAGCGTTGAAGCAAAACGGTAAATAAGATTCACAGTCTAGCGAAAGGGAATAAAGGGCTTCTGAATTAATTTAGCTTATTTTATCAAATTTAAAACCTTATTAGCTCATTTATAATTTAAAATGTGTTTGTCATTTCTTGAACATTTTAAAGTTGTTTTCAGGGACTAAGCTGACCCTACGGCAGATGAAATTCACTTAAGTATTAAAATTCCTGATGTAGCGGCTAACTCATTTGAACTTAAACCTGCAATAATACAAATGGTGCAAAATAATCAATTTAGGGGAACACCAACTGGGGATCCTAATTTACATCTTGTAAATTTTCTAGAACTTTGTGGTACATTTAAATACAATGATGTATCAAATGATGCGATTAGACTTAACTTTTTCTTTTTTTCCTTAAGGGATAAAACTAAAATGTGATTAAATTCATTAGCACCTTGATGTATTAAAACTTGGGGAGAAATGACGCAAAAATTCCTGGCTAAACATTTTCCTCCTTAAAAAACTGTTAAGCTTAGAAACGATATTATTTTCTTTTATTCAGTTTGAAGGGGAGTCAATTATGAGGCTTAGGAACGATTTAAGGAACTCCTTAGAAATTGTCCACGTCATGTTTTACTTGACTAGTTAATTATTCAAACATTTTATAATGGGTTAATAGGATCCCTTGGATTTATAATTGATGTTGTTGTTGGAGGATCTTTAATGTCAAAATCATTCGATGAAGCTCATGTCTTAATTGAAGAAATGACCACTAATAATTTTCAATAGCCCTCAAAACGGGTAAACTCAAAAAGAGTGGCAAGTATTCATGATAATGATGTTTTTACCATCATAGTAGCTCAAGTTGCTTCATTATCTACTAAGTTAGATAATTATGTTATGAATTTTTCTCAAATACCTCAAGCAAGTGAAGAAAATTTATCAGGACAAACCAATGATTCTCGATCATTAGAAACGTTACATGAGGTTACTAATAAACTCAATAACCCATATTCAAACTTTTATAACCCAGGTTGGAAAAGCCACCTTAATTTTAACTGGAACAATTCTGGTGGTGGAAATTAGCAATGCGGGAACAATCAAGCGAACCCAAAAGTAAACTGGAACAATCAGGCTAATTCTATCGGCCTTTTTATCCTCATGGCTTTAATAACCAACAATTTAAGGAAAAGAAGTTGTCTATAGATGTAGTTTTGCAAATGGGTAATCAGATGCAAATTCAAAGTGCTGCAACAAGAAATATTGAAAATCAACTGGGATAAATTGTTAACGCACTTAGCAATAGACCCCAGGGAACACTTCATAGTAATGTTAAAGTAAATCCTAAAGACAAAGAAATGGAACATAAGCAAATTAAAATTGTTCAACTTAAAAGTGAAAAGGAATTAAAAGTTGGAAGTCAAAAAGAGATTGAAATTGAGAGAGAGATTGTAAAAACCTAAAGAAACTATTTCTAAAGACTCAGAACAATCTGACTCTCCAACTAAAAATGATTTAGAAAAATCACTACCTCCTTTTTTCTCAAAGATTGGAACAACAAACACTTGATCAACAATTTTCAAAAATTTTTGAGATATTTAAGAAGCTTACAATCAATATTCTGTTTGTGGAAGCTTTGGAACAAATGTCTAATTATGCCAAATTTACAAAAGATATATTAAACAATAAGAAGTTTGAAGCTTATGAGACAGTTGCACTGAGTGAAGAATATAGTGCAATGATTCAAAAGAAGCATTCTCAAAAACTTATAGCCCTGATAGCTTCACAATACCCTGTGCGATTGGAGAGAAATTTTATGAAAAAACCTTATGAGATTCGCGAGCTAACATTAATCTCATGTCTTTATCCATTTTTTTAAGGTTAGACTTGGGAAAGATTTCTCTCACTATTGTAACCCTTCAGTTAGTTGATCAATCTATTACTTATCCTAAAGGGGTTGTAGAAGATGTACTTGTCATAGTAGATAAATTTATCTTCTTTGCGGATTTCATTGTGTTAGACATGGAAGATACATAAATTCCTATTACTTTGGGAACACCTTTTCTTGCTACGGGACGGGCTATGATTGATGTGCACAAAAAAGAGCTAATCATGAGTTAATGATCAGGAAATCAGAAAATACCCTAAGATATCTTTTATAATTTTAAAGTTTTTAATTATTGCGGAAAATTATTATAAATTGTTCAAAATTTTAATTTGTATCCTCACCCTCAATATTTGCCTTCAAGTTCGGTGTTGCACTACATTCTTTCATATTTTATATCAACTTTTGAGTCATACTTTAAATTTTATAATTGTTAATGAATATATTTATCCACTAATAGTTTTATATAACCTATTAGCCTTAGTTGATAAAAGTAATAATTTGCTCTACACTTTGCAATTTGAAGCAAAAATAAAACCTTGCGCATCGCATTGCGCTTTGTGTTTCGATAACATTGCATCCATGTTATATCAATAAAAAAAATCTTCTATTTTTGTCAACAATTCTAGGAAATTGTAGGCATCAAGTACTCCATCAAATTTGAGAGCTTTATTTTTATTCTAGTTCAAGAATTATCTTGAGAGCTGAAATCTTGCCTCGTTTAATGTCTAGGTTGGTGTCATTGGCGGATAATCTTTTAAATTGGTCTAGTTGTCAAATTTTATCAGCAATTCAAAAAAGTTTGGAACATATTTTGAAACACATTAAACTTCTCATAAATAGTATCCAATTTCTAATATGTAATCTCATAGATGTGGTTCACATTATTTTGAAATTCTTCAATTTGATTTAGCATGACAGTCATAGAGACAATGTAGTAGGCAAAATGATTTTTTTTTCATAGTGATGTATGAGAGATAAATGAGAAAGAATAGAATTTAGATGAGAATGAGAAAGAAGATATGTATGTGTAATTAAAGTGAAACTAAGGCTAAGAGAATTTTGAAGATAGAAAGAAGACTACGACCACTTGCATTCCCAATTTTCCTTGAACAAATTAGTCTTTTTGATAAATATCTTTATTCGTAACAACAAACCTAGCACAATAAACCCTAATGCATTAAAAAAATATTTAATTATTTTATGAATTTTGCTATGCAAGCAATTGTTTCAAATAATAGATGCACAAAAATTGTAAAATTCAGATGGTAACCACAAAAATGTAAGTTCTAGTTATCTTGCCATAAGTTCAATTCAAGGCAAGGCTTTCTTCTGCAAAACACACCCTATTTATTTTAGACATTCCAAAAAAACATGTTGTGGTATTTTCACACAAAAAGATTAGGTTAATCCTTTTTAGTGATGTTAGTCACATGGATGAAAGCAAATTTCTATGGATCTGCTAATTAACAAGCAATTTTCCTTTTTTTAAATAAACTATCAGATAAGAAAATTAAAATGTTTATTGAAGAACAAATAAGTTTTTAGTTGCAAGAAACTTCAATCTTTATTAATAAATCAAATATTTCCAAGAAACAATCTGATTTCTATCGCAATTGATATGCATCTTCAAGCTCCTTGATTCTGACTTTTTTGGAGCCCTTCGCTTTCATACTAATATGATGTAAGGTCTAACGAATCTTAATAGTACAGGAAGTAACTTGATTGGTGTACCCTTGGGATGGTGGTATAGGGTTGAGTGGATAGTGAGGCATTGAATTAGGTTGGTTGAGCCTTCCGTGGAGAGAGGAATTATTTTGGAAGAGAGACAATGGATGGAAAAAAGTAACTAAAGAAAAGGGATCAGCCACCAAGCTTCGCCAAAGAATAGAATAATGACCAAGCTTTCTTACCAAAAAATTTGCACAAGCAAACATAATTCTTATTTATAAAATCATCATCAACAACAACAACAAGAAGCCCTTATGCCACTATGTGGGGCCGGCTACATGAATTCTTTTTCTTCATTTTGTCCTATTGACTGTCATATTACCATTTAATTCTAATAAATTAAGATCATCTCGATACCACATGCCAAAGTCTTTTTAGATCTACCTCTACCTTTTTTAACATAAATTGAATCTAAAAAATCTACTCTCCTAACAAGATAATCAGATGGTCGGTGTTTAATATGACCAAACCATCTAAGGTGACTCTCTTTCATTTGTCTTCTGCTAGAGCTACACCAAACCTTTCATGGACATTTATTTTCGCATTTAGTCTAAAAGTGTAAAGTCATTCATCCACTAAAGTATTATCAGCTCAACAACACTTGGTTTTATACTCTCTTTATAGGCCAATATTCTGCACCAAAAAGCTTTGCGGGTCTCAACACCATCTTATAAAATTTCTTTTTATGTCTTAGCAGTACTTTTCTATCACGCAATAGGGCCGATGCATTCCTCTTGAATTCTACTAATAACATCCCCGTCTATATCACCATCACTTTGAACAATAGACCCGAGATATCTAAAATGTCACTCATTTTAATGATTTGAGCACTCATGCTACAATATTGCCACCAGATCTACTACTATTAAAATTGCATT
>NEWO01000177.1:569697-610682 GCA_003013225.1 Phalaenopsis aphrodite
TTACACTTCAATTGGTCATAACTTGAGCCAGACACGTTTTTCAAAACAGATTGTACTGTTGAATTCATTGTTTCATTCTCTTCAAAATGAGGTCCATTTGTATTATTCCCAAACTACCCTAACTACCATGCAAATTACTAAAATACGCTTCCCTTTTTTTTTCTAAAATTTCCTCCATATCCTCTTCAATATTACCCTCAATTCCTTTCTTTTAATCCCTCCATCCGACCTTTCACCCCTCCAACTCATCAATCCACACCTTCTCTTCCCATTCCTCCACCTCATCAATCATGTTCTCTCCCCTACACCTCATCCAAAACTGCCCCACACTCTTAACCACCCCTCTCCACTCAAAACTGAGCCAACTCCTATTCCCCCGCCCCCCAATTATCTCTACTCTCTCACCAGAACTATCCCTCTCCTCCTCTCCTCTCTTCTCGCAAACTAAGCCCCTTCTCCCCTCTTCCCTCCCCACTCCACTCTTCAAACTCTATAAACCGTGAATATCAGGGAGGAACAAGCAAGGCAAGAGAATCAAGGCAAAGAGATCAAACCAAGGAAAACAAAGCAAGGAAATAATCTCATCTCCTGAGGAAAAAGAAGGTATAACTCTTCCCCCTTCTCATTCAAGTTGTTTCCATTTGCTGGTCTTTTTATTTGCGTCAATTCTACACAATGTAGACTAAAATTTTGCTTCTTTTTTTTGTTTAGTGTGTTTCCATTTTTTTTCTTTTTGGTGTGTCATGGTCGAATTTCTCTTCACATCTCCTCCCTCTACACAAAAGTATAAACCCATTTCCTCCATTTTTCCGCTATACCTGAAGCCCTAGCCACCATTTCCTCTATTTTTCCACCAAACCCGAAAGCCTAGCCCTCATTTCCTCCATTTCTCCCCCATGGCCGAAACCCTAGCTACCAATTCCCCTCCCTTCCCACTTACCTGAAACACTAAGCCTACTAAGTTGACTCATTATCCAAATATACCTGCCCATCAACCCACTAACACCAAACCCATCCATTAACCCACTAATCCATTAAATTACCCAACCCATTGGCTTACCCTTATCCAAGCGAGCCTAACAATAGCCTAACCCAAACCAAAGTCCACCCAAACTGAGCCTAAAACTAGCCTAACCTGAACTTAAGTCCACCCAAACCCCCAAACCTTGTCTAACACTAGCCTAACCCGAAACTAAATCCACCCAAACCCCCAAACCAAGCCTAAAATTAGCCTAACCCGAACCTAAGTAGACCTAAAAACACACAAACCGAGCCCTAGGTAACCAAAACCCGCTTGACTTATTAAAGGGAACCTAAAACAATCAAAAGAATAATGGCTTCTATGTTTGAAATCAAAATTCTTGGAACTTTATGATAATTCATGGGAATTAAAATAACTAGATCCAAAATAAGCATTGTCATATCCAAGATAAAATATATACTTGACTAGTTAAAGGAGACGAAAATATTGGGATGCAAACCATCAGATACTTATATGAATCCCAATCGACGGGTATCAAAAGAAGAGAATAACACCTCAGCTGAAAAAGAGAGGTACCAAAGCCTTGTGGGGAAACTTATTTATCTTTCACATACAAGACTTGACATTGTTTTTTTTTATTTTTGTGGGTGTAGTGAGCCAGCATATGAACAACCCAAATAAAGATCATTTAGAAAAAAATTTTAGAATCCTAACGTGCCTAAAGATGACTTCAGGAGTTAGATTGATATTCAGGAAAACTGAGAACCGTGACAATGAGATCTACACTGACGCTAGATGTGCATGAGAATTGACTGATAGAAGATTTACTACGTGTTACTATTCATTTGTATAGGTGACATGATTACTTCGACAAGTAAAAAAGCAAGTTGTAGTGGTAAGAAGCGGTGCAGAATCTAAGTATCATGCACTAGCCTAGGAATTTGTGAAGGAATGTAGCTAAGAAAATACAAGTGGAACTTCACGTGGAAAATTAAAGCACTATTAAGATGTTCAATGATAATCAATCAGCTATCAATATTTCAAATAATATGGCATACCATGATCAAACAAAACACCTAGAGATTAACATGCACTTCATCTTTGAGAAGGTCAATGGAGGAGTTGTCCAGCTAAGGTATATCCCAACTCAGTATCAAATTATTGGATTCTTACAAAAGCTCTTCGTTGGCATTACTTTAGTGATCTCAGTAACAAGTTTGGAATGTATGATAAAGACAAGCAAACTTAAGGGGAGTATTGATATGTATGCAAACGTGGACCACTTGGGCCCTCCCATGGTTTACGGAAACGTGGCCCAGTTGCTACATTTGAGAGGGCGAAATTATTCTCCCTTCATTTTCCATTATTGTGTTTTTATTCTTTCCTTCTTATTATGATGATTTGAATTCCCTTCTAATTGTTTTATGGTTAGTTTAAGTTGTACGTAAACAAATTATTTTGCTAAATGAAAGATTAAAAAAAAAATTCTCTAAGAAAAGTTTCTCTTAAAATTCCACACTATCACCTTACAACGCTTCAAGGAGCTTAGATAAGCTCACTCACCTTTAACAAAGTATTGTTCACACTACATCTAGCAATGAAATATCTGACTCAGCATATGAAGTAGAAGACTTACCTCCAATAAACCAACCTAACGATTATGTACAAGGTGGTTAGCAATAAAATGGTCAACATGCTCTCAACCACCACTTTACACTTTCTTATATAAGTATAATCACATACGCTGAACCTTTGATGCAAAAATATTACCAAAAACAGTAACAGAATAATCCCGTACAAAAAAACACTGTACAACTTGAAGAAAGCAATTTCTTCAAAGCTAGCTCTAAATGATGACCTCAACAAAAGATAGCAGTCATGCATACAAAATTCTACAGATCAAGTCCTATAGATGCAAGAAATGCAATCATACAAAAGTGGCTAGGCAGTTTTGAACGCAATAGACATTGCAAAACTTGTAACAAAATGTTTAGGACAAACATGCACCAAGATGTAAGTACATCAAAGGATCCACACTATATAGAATTTCCAAACTTGCAAATACAAAGCTAGAACTCTGCAGGATGCTATCTCTGGGAAAGCATTGCATGGATTTTTTAGGAGGCTGCGCCAAAAAAGGGAGAGATCTAAATAACTTCGGAAATATTTTTTGAGCTAGATATTCTAATCCAGTGCAGGAAAATGATCAAATGAAAGGAGGCAGCAAAACTCCTCTTAAGAATGTAAGAGCACACTTTAGATTACTCAAATCCTTGTAGACCTTGTAGGCCTGGCTGAAGAGGAGCGTCATTTTCATTCATAGACTAACGGACAAATAGATGTGATGAACAAAAACATGGTGCATCTAAAATATCCTAAAACTTAGAATAAGCCTAACACCTTACGCACTCCACAAAAAGATGGCATATGAGATTTTTTTGGTATACTTAACACAGCTCCTTTGATCTTTATTTCTATATCTCACCCACTATTGATGGCGCGGTTGATATTGACTAAGAAATAACTCAAAAATTTTCAGAGGGCATCCAAAAAAATTTTGTATTGATGAAGAAGAAACTGTAAAAGACCCAACAGAAATACAAAGATAAGCAAGATTGTCAGCGTGTTAGGGCTGACATCCAAGTAAGAAAACTTGTATGATTATATTTGAACAGGATCTTCTCAAAGAAGAAAGAAAGAAGTTGAAGTCAGTCAGCTATAGACCCTCTAAAATTCTTAAGAAGATTGACGCCTATGGAACTACACCATACATAAATATTCATTTAGTGGTAAATATTGAGACCTTCAGAATCTTCTAGGATTGATGGTAAGTCAAAATAAGTCATACTTACTATAGATATATTCTTGGAGCATGAATTACGCCTTTGAATTTAACATCCTCTAGAAGCAAAAAACTACCACCACTACATATGGGCCAAAGACTCATTCCACATTGGTAAAGAAATCGTATGGCATCCCAAAGAAGCTGAACATGTAAATTTTCCTCATTTGGAGCTAATTTCACAAAAGAAAAATCCCATGATCTGAGAGAATCATATCAGATCTATCTAACATCAATGAACACTTGGAGAATTTATGTGCATGAAAGTTTTAAAAGTTATATTTCTCTAATAATATGGACAATGGTGGTGATTTTTAGATCACATTGTTGAGAACAGAGAAAATGCCAACAAAAACTTATAGAAGCAATTGGAAAGTAAATCAGATATCATATGAAGGAGATCAAGGCTTTGAAAGCTGGATTGTTGAATTAAATTTTAAAGTATAGTTGGATTAGAATGTATTAAATTTTTAAACCTGTTCCAATAGGTTTATATTTAAATATAAATTCAGTTTAGATAAGTCCCACAGAAATTATCATCTAACTCGAACGTACTTAGGTTAATATTTTATATAGAGTTCATTTCTTTGTGGAGTTTTTCTAGGCGTAAATAAGAGCTATTTCCATTCTAAAATTATTTGCAACTAAAGCTAAAATTCTATAGAAGATATAATTAGAATTCTCCAAACCTTAGTTCCATTATCCTCCACTTCTTCTCCATTGTTGTAAGAACAAAATCTGGCCCGTGCAACAAGAACTGAAGGAATCTAATACTCCTTTTCACTGCTTAATCAGTAGATAGAGCTGTTATTCTAAGAATTCCAGCGCCTGGCTATGAAGCAAAGGAATCATATCTAGGGTACCACAGTGCAAATGTTCCAACAGCCATACCAGCTACAATTGTTTATACTGATCGATATGGTTTTGTGAGTTTCCACTGCTTTTTGTTCTATTATTGATGGACAAAATCTGAAGGGAAACAATGAACTAAATGCTGTTTACAACAATCCAAAGTAGAAGGCTGCAGCCTTCAAATGTTTATAAAAAGAATAAAAAATTAGAATGTGTTTGCCAGAATAATAATTATATGGCCATAAACAGAGGGGAGATCAATTATGTAAGAAATATGCATCAAGTTATCTCTAATTCAAATGGTTGGTCAAAGAATCCCTATAGCCTCCCTAATTATTCTACATTTAGGGTTGGCTATGAATTAGAAATGGAATCTACTGGAAGTTGAGATGGATAACCAAGCAAGTTGTCATCAAATGTCTTCTTCTTGATTGATGGCATATGCGTACAGACCAACTCTTATGCAAAGTTGAGATGGGTATCCAAGCAAGTTGTGATCAAATGTCTTCTTCTTGATTGATGGCATATGCATACAGACCAACTCTTATGGCAAAAAAAAAAAAAAAGATGCACAAGTGTGGGACAAAAACTCTACATGAGCAGATGGACAGTAGCCAACACGCGCGAATGAGTGTAGGAATGCGAGTAGTCAAGCTTGACATGAGAAATTTAAGTCAAGAAAAGGAGTTGAAATTGAAGTGTCTTCAAAAGCAAACGAAATGGTTAGCAGTGCGATTAAAGGTATTCTACAAGAGGAGTTGCGTGAATCAAACTCAAAACTGCAATTAAGATGTTTGAAATTAATACTGACAAAAATTATTTTAAATCAAGATAACATAAAGAGAAGAGAAGCAAAGTTTGGTTGAGAGAGAAGTAAAGAGAGAATATAAGAGGAAATATTACTTTCAATTCATTTAGCAATAACACAAACATAAGCCATAATTCTCATATTCACAAGAAGAAAGTTGCACAATAAGATTAAATCAAACTGAAATTGATAATGTATTTAGAATAGACAAAATAAACCAAGGTCCAAAGATTGTAAAGTCTGGTTGAGTGAGAAGTGAAGAGAGAATATAAGAGGAAATATTACTTTCAATTCATTTAGCAATAACACAAACATAAGCCATAATTCTCATATTCATAAGAATAAAGTTACACAGTAAAATTAAATCAATTTGAAATTGTTTATGTATTTAGAATAAACAAAATAGACTGAGTTCCAAAAATTGTAAAGTGATATAGGCAATTTAATATTCAAGAAATTTAGTAATAATTCTCTCATGTTTGCTTCTGTATTAAATCATCATGTATATCGATTTATAGAAATCACATATTCAATCAATAATATATGAACTTCCTTCTTCTCAACATGATATCAAAGCATGAAAACTCAAGCCACCAACCTGATTAGTCACATCCCTTCTACTACAACCCTCCTCACATATTTCAGATAACACCACTTGCCCATGCACTCCACTCGCCTATTGTAGTAAGGACGTGCTCAACCACTCATGTATGTCCTCACGCACGCTACCACTTACTACTTGCCTCACTAGTGTTGCTATTTTTACTCTTGAGTGTTGCTATTTTTGTTCTTTGGTCGTCCACAATATAAGTATCCCTTGAAGCAAAATAAAAATCATTAATCCCCTATTTATGAAAATAAATTTACATAATAATATCAAATCAAATTTTGAAATTGCTATTGAATTAACTAGAATAAACAAAATGTGTACAATTCCTAAAATTGGAAGGTGATTACATATGATTTAATATCTACATAAGTGGGGTATTATTCTTTTATCTATTTCCTTCTTACGTCATCTTTTATCTATTATAAAATAATATAATGCTAATAATATAAAAAAAATTATTTTCTCTAAATATTGTATTGAAGCAAGAAAATCATAGAAGTTCAAATTAACTTTATCCCAAGTCCCCCTACAACCCTCATCGCATAGCCTAGTCACTCTCACTTGCACAAGTACTCTCTTCGGATAGAATCTACCTTAGCTTTTCTTTTTTATTTTAATCAAGTTCATTTCCTTTTGTCCACAAACACGGTTTGCTTCGGATAAGTCTTTAATTTGAGATGCTCACACTTGTGAACCCGCCTTATCGAGTGTGGTGACGACTGATGTCAACCAAATTGTTCCTTTTGTGTAGCTTTTATAGCTCTTTTTGTAACTTTTTGCTTTTTATATTAATGCAAAATGCAAATCCTTCACGAAAACCATAATTACACACTCAATATCTCATGTGCAACCTTGCATATGTACCACTTGCCACGTATCCCGCACATGCTTCCATTATCTCATGTATGTGTGCCGCTATTTGCTGCTATTAATACTCACTTATATAGTTCAAATCATTATAACACCTGCTTGCATCAAAAAATCTTAATCTTACATATGTTTGTGGAGCCATCAAACCACCTAGTTGACTGCATCCACTGCTCAACACTCTTCCCACTCTATTGCCTCTAATCTCAATAAACCATACTTAATGATATGATCTTCTCATCTTCTCTTCATCTTTATCTCACACAATATCATGGCCCTTTCATCTCTTTCATAAGATGTGAAACCTTCCTCCAACAGAAAGAATTTTGTTACTAATTACAACATGTAATCAAGGGCCATTCATTTTCAAGTTGGATGTCATGACAAACTCACCTTGATGATGATATTGTTAAGTTATTCAAATAGTAAACAACTAATCATTCTAGTTTGGTTGTTAAAACTTCAAAACTCACTTTTGCCTCCACAACCATTTTTCATGAGATCGCCAAAGAAATGTGTGATTTTCTAAGTTTTCCTTCTAGGAGAATAACATCTAAAGAGAGCATACCTTGCACTCTTTAACTTATTTTCTCTCCATCAAAAGAATTTGTCTATCAAGAATTACAATAGTACCCTGAAGTTAAGTAGAATTCTTTCAATGCAAGTCTTTCAAAACAAATTCTGAAAACCAACAACAGAATGAAAAGTTCATAGTTGTTGAGTTTCTCTGACTTTCATCCACCCCTCCACTATGTACAATCTCAGTTGATGAATGATTCTTCAAGTCTAAATCATGTAACTAATATCTTATATGCTCTTTGGGCACTAAATGATCATCTTCATTTGAAAATTGAAGGTTACTAGATTTATTTGATTGTTACCAGACTAGACATTTCATTCATTGATAAAGTAATGAGTAAGCACATACAAATTCTAAGGAATAAGCAACGGGAAGTAATTCTACGAATTACAAACGTATCATAAATTATTTTGGAAAAGGGTTTGTTATTAAAAAATCTAATAATAAAAACATTTTATTATGTTGTATGCAGCTTACATGGTATTACTTCACGAAAAAGAAAACCAACCTCTAGATATTGTATCCAAGTTTAAGTAAATTTGATCACCAAGAAGGTAAATATAAACTATTGTGGCCATGTAAAGTGCTAAAGAAGAATGCAGAGCGAGTGATGGCTTATTTTGCATATGAAATGATATGAGGTAAAAAAATTTTACAATCATACAGTCATTTGCATTGCCATACTCCTAAATTCATGAATCAACTAGACAAATTACAGTGAATTGTCATTTCATATAAAATGCTGAAAATTGTTAATCTTCATGTCCCCAATTTAGAACAAATGGCGAATATCTTTACCAAGGCTCTATGGCACCTACCTTTTTCAAGTCATGTGATAAGGAAGATCAGTAGACATATATGCTCTAACATTAGCGAGTGGTGGAGCATTAAATAATATAGACGACATAAGCAGGAATTCTAATATTGGAAAGTGAATATATGTAATTTAATATCCTCATAATCAAGGTAATTACGTTCTCTTTTTTTTTTCTTTTCATAGTTTCCTATTTTCCTATTTATAGGCCTTACATGTTCAATAAAGAATACAAAAAGCTCATTTCCTCTTAATACAAATCAAATATAATCCTACCAAATACATCCAATTTAAACTAAAATTATCGAAAAGGATACATAATGCTATTTTAAGTTAAATAAATACAAAATCCTAATTTAATGAAATCAACAACAACAACAAACATTTATCCACTAAGCGGGGTCAGCTACATGAGTCCTTTTTTCTCCATTGTGTCCTATTGAGTGATATATTTTCATCTAATTCTAATAAATTAAGACATTTTTATACAGCGTGTCTTTTTAGGTCTATCTCTAACTTTCATAACATAGTTAAATCTAAAATATCTCTCTTAACCGGATCATCAGATGGTCGATATTTAATGTGACCAAACCTTCTAAGAAGACTCTCTCAAATCTTGTTGTAATACTTAAAAAATAGTAGAGATAGTCGACAAATTAATCCTTATACATCAACTTACCACTGTTCACTTGATTGCTTGACACATCTGCATTCACATGGAAGACAATGAAAAGTGTTTGAGCATAAGAAAAAATGTAGTGATGCGTTTCATATAACACTTTCTTTCCTAAATAAATCATAAACTCGTGTGTTCTATGAACATGAGCCAAGCTTATTCAAATAAAAAGTAATCACGTTCTGATTTTTTCTTCTAAGGTTCACATAGCATATGCTAGAATAGAACAACGAGGAAATAAACATAAATAACAAGGAAAACATTGGAAGAAAAGATTCAAAGGCCTATACATGTTAACTAAAACCAAAAAATAAAGGTACCTTTCGCTTTTTAAATCTTTTCCCTGCAGCATCATTGTTCATATAAGGAGTGCTGTCCTTTGTTTTCTCTTCTAAAGGAAGTGTTCTAATCTCACTATAGAAATCATCCGTCAAGGAAAGCAATCTGTGCACAAGCAAGCAAAGATAAATAAAGATAGCTCAAGTTTATGCATTCCCTTAATCCAGACAACAACAAAATTGTGAGATTGAATAGCATGCATCAAAAGAATATGAACATAAATAACATCATAATGAATTCCATATTTCATTATATGATAGGATTAAGCTCCAGGTAAAACTCCTTTTTTTCTGTAACTGGTTTCTCTCATACAAAGCAGATTCAATAGACTAAAAATCATCAGAGAGTAAATATCAAATTTTCTGTTAGTTTTACAGTAACAAGTTACTTAAAAAATAAAACTCGGCCTCTGAAATATCAGAATTTAGAGAGAAATGTTCGGATTTACAGCATATTTGAGCTTCTCCGGAAGCTCAGAACAGTGCGGATTGCAGCTGGTTTCTTGAGGAAAGAAGAGCAGGAGAAACAGAAAAAAAAAAAAAGGTCATCGATATTTCATTAAACTAGCAAAACAATGGCAATGAACCATTTAATTTTGTATTTTCGGTGAACAGGTTTAGGTGGGAAATGTAAAAAATGTAAAATTTGTGAAAAAAATTAGAAATGTGAGCATATGAAACTGTAAACCAAAAGACCAAAACATTCAATCAGCATAAAAGTTCGGAGTAGTGAAGATCACACATTCAAATCTATTGATAGGGATATGACTTAATGAAAGCTGAAAACCAATTTCAAGCCCCAGGTCTCATCTGTGTTTATCCAAATAAAATTTTATATGCTCTTGTATCTGACTATGGTGCTCGCAGACATTATGAAGAGCTGATCGTGTTGTTGCAGCCAAATAAGTATCAACAGCATCTATTGAAAAAGAATAATCAATGTTAGTTTGGATAAGAGGAGGTATACATCCATAGAGCACCCTAAAAGGAGACATGACAATGGACGTGTGGCATGAAGCTTTATATGAGTATGGGCTGTCCATGAGATAGCAACATAAATATTGTTCAAGGCCCTAATTCAATTTGCCAATTACAAAATTGGTTTATGAGTGATGGGGTAATGTTGTAGAGAAGCAACCATTTCCTTAAATAATGCTAAACAAAATTTGATCATGACTCGTTATAAAAAATTATTGTCTTTGGGATACCATGGTGCCAAGAAACATCTCATATGAAAAATGAGGCCAATATAGAAGCTAAGAACAGGTGTTAAGGAAATAAAATGCACATATTCTGTCAGTTTGTTGATGATAACAACAATGTTTGATTTGCCATCAGATGATAGAAGGCGGATAATGTAGTCAATAAATATGACATCCCAAGCAACAAACAAAAATAGCAGCAATTAGAGTCCCACAGGAGCTAGAGGTTGATATTTCATGGCCTGGCAAAAAATGGACAACATTTGACAAACTCTTGAACGTAGATGTTAAGATTAGGCCAATGGAATTTCTCAAAGACAATGAAGTGTGTTGCAGAAGCCAATAAGACAATGTTACAGATGTACATCCTGAACAAGTCCCGTTTCATTGTGGAACAGGAAGGAATGAAAATGCAAACTTATTTTTTTATAAGCCCATTGTGAATCATATAAAAGACTAGGATTGTTTCAATACAAAGCTTAGAGTTCCTTCAATTGTGATAAAGATTTTGTTTCCGGTTTCAATTGTTGCAGGAAATCTAGAATCAATGTGATGATGATAATTAAAAGGTGTGGAGATGAATGCAACGGTGCCATCGACTTTGTTTGCCTAATCCAGCTTATATTTAATCGAGAAGTTGTGACCAAAATTTTTTTTGTTGTTGTTCAGGCATTTGGATGAACTTCAACGTCAGTTTGCATGTATTTTGATTAGTGTGAGTGGAAAAGTTTGAGCCAAATAGATACTGATGTCTTTTTGCCATTTATCTCAATGATTAAAAAAATTCATTGGACGTTTGTGAAGATTGATGCATCTTAGGATTTAATTTCTTGTCATAGAATGTGATGGGATTGTTGGCTTTGCACAAGATAGCACCAACGCTTAAGTTGGATGCATATATGTTTACTGTAAAATTCTTGAAAAAATATGAAAGGTGAAATAGTCTTGGGTTGGCAAGATTCCTTTCAGAAAGGGTGAAGGAGCGTGTTGACCCCAATAAGTTTTACATAAATCAAGTTGATCAAGCGACAATTCGTCGGTCAAATTTTACATGATTTGGTGCGCATAAAGAGAGAGAAAGACAAAAATAAAAAAAATAAGAAAAAAGAAAGTATATAATATAAGAGCTCAAATTCATCATTTTGAATGCATAATCAAGATCCTAATGTGCTTAATTTCCATCGGATCTGCACTACTTTTGTAATAGCAGATAGAAGGTGAATTCTAGGATCCCAATATGAAATCTTGCATGCTCAGAAGACTCGATGACTCGTCAGCAGGCTCGAATGAAATATGTAACAAACTCATTAGTTCACTTATAAATGTACATGAGGCATTAAAAAAAACATGAAGCAGATTTATAAGAGACTCGAAGGCTTGTCAACAAGCTTTAATAAAACTTGTGACGAACACACTAGATCAATCACTTGCCACTAGATTTGCAATTCCTTTACACAAGCAGGCATAAGGCAAAACTAAGGATCTAAATGAAACATTTACATTTTCTTTAATGATAACATTTTCGAGCAAACAACAATAAGAACCTCTAAAAATCAGTTCAAATTCACAAGTCCTAGATATTTGCATGTACTCTGTGGCATGCCTCAAATTTCTCAATCTTAAAGCATCTCAGAATGTTAAGCGGGCTAATTGCATGTTTATACCAAAGTCAAACATGAATTAAGATGCATGCATATATATTTCAAAGTTTTGCTAAATCTCATTTTCAATACAACAACAAAGCCTACATGAATCCTTCTTCTCCATTGCGTCCTATTTAGTGTCATATTTTCATTTAGTTCTAATAAATTAAGATCATTTTTTATACAATAAGCCCAAGTCTTCCTAAGTCTACCTCTACCTTTCTTAACATAAGTCGAATCTAAAACACCTACTCTCATAATCGGATCATCAGATGGTCCACGCTTAATGTGACCAACCATCTAAGACGAATTTCTCTAATTTTGTCCATCACAGGAGCTACACCAACCCTATCCCAGATATATTCATTTCGTATTTTGTCTCTAAGTGTCAAGCCGCTCATCCACCTAATCAACTTGGCAACACTTAACTTAGTATTATGCTTCTCTTTTAAAAACCAACATGCAGCGTCAAAGAGCATTGCAGATCTCACCACCGTCTCATAAAATTTTCTTTCAAATCTAAGCGGCAATTTTCTATCACACAAAAGGCCCAAAACATTCCTCCACTTCAACCAGCCAACTTTAATTCTACTATTAACATCCCCATCTATATCACCATCGCTTTAAACAACAGACCCGAGACTATTAACACCCATCTATATCACCATCGCTTTGAACAACAGACCCGAGATATATAAATCGTTCACACTTTTTAATAATTAGATCACCCAAAGTTACAATTTTGTCACTAGTGCTACTACTACTAAAATAACATTCCATGTATTCAGTTTTAGTTCTACTCAAATGAAGGCCTTTAGACTCCAATGTAGACCTCCATAATTCAAGTTTTTCCTGGGCTTTTTCTCTCATCTTATCCACAAAACGGATATCATTAGCAAAAAAAATATACCAAGGTACATCCTCCTATAAATGTCTAATAAGACCATCCATAACTAAAGTAAAAAGAGATGGGCTTAAAGCCAAACCCTGATGTCCAACAGAAATAGGAATATATTTGGTCAATCCTCCTTCAGTTCGAACACAAGTAACAACTCTAGTATACATATCTTTAATGACTTGAATACAAGTCATATCAACACCTTTCTTTTCAAGAACTCTCCAAAGGATATCTCTTGGAAGCTTATCGTAAGCTTTTTCTATATCAATAAAAATCAAATGTAGGTTCTCCTTATTATCTCTGAACTTCTCGATCAAACCTCTCAATAAATGTATAAATTCCATAGTAAACCCGCCCGGCATAAATCCAAATTGATTATGAGAAATCTTTGTAAAACGTCTTAACCTATGTTCAATTACCCTCTCCCATAATTTTAAAGTATGACACATCAACTTAATTCCTCAATAATTTGCACACTCTTGTGCATCCCCTTTATTCTAGAAAATGGGGACCAAAATACTCTTCCTCCACTCCTCAGGCATCTTTTTCTAAGAAAAATAATTTTTTATTTCCATCTTTAATACACTTTACTTGAGTTAAATTTTTACTTTTTTTCTCTTTATTTAGCTAGTTTATACATATATTTTTCACCATCTTAGTATATAATCTATTAAAAAGATCATTAAAAGCAGAATTTTTGGCGTCACATGCTGTTTTTTAAACTCCCTGAGGGTCGTTTGATATTTTTCTCAGTTTTGTAAGTTTTTACATTTAAACTAATTTTTATAACATAGCTTTTTATATTATCTTTTCTTGCACATTATTCCACCACCAACTATTTTTATTTAAAGAAATTTTTTATTTTGATTCTCCAAGTACATCTTTTGTTACTTGTTGAATAGTGTTTGTTATTTTATCCCACATAACATTTGCTTCATCATGAACATCCTAAATTTTGACATATTTAATTTTACTCATAAAAATAATTTTATTTGTCTTTTAGGTTCCCTCATCTAATTCTACGATGACGAGTCCTAGTATTCTTTATTTTACAACTCTTCATCTTAAAGTCTGGAACTAATAAACGATGTTGGGTACTTAAATCCTCACTTGGAATGACCTTACCATCTTTACAATCTCGACGATCACTTCTTCTCATAAGAAAATAATGAGCTCGTGTTATATTTGATCCATTCTTATAAGTAATAAGATGCTCATCTCTTTTCTTGAATAAAGTATTAGTAATAACAAAATCATACCCTAAAGTTAAATCTAAATACCTCTACCTTCTTCATTAGTCACTCCAAAACCGTTGTCACCATGAATATTTCCGAAATCTTCTACCACTCTACCAACATGTCCATTTAAATTTCCTCCAATAAAAATTCTTTCTTCAAGAGGTATCAATAAATCTCATTTTCAATACTTATTTTAAAATTACAAAATTATGCACGCTCTGAAATGGGGCGTCTTTCCTATAGGGCAACGTCGTAAGTCCTACATCCATTTCCCTAAATAGAATCTAATGGACAAGAATGAGCTCCCATGAAGCTAGTATGATCCCCCTCCTAATATTGATTGCAGTTTACAGGACTAACCATTCTTTAATGTTTAAATGAATTTGCTCAATCAAAAGCCAAAATAAGCATTTCAAAATCCCTCATGATGGGCATACTCATGGAATATCCCAACTAGAGGGGTCTACCTAAAATAAAAAAATCTTCAGACTATAAAAACTTTAAAATGACATGAATTGAAATCTATCATTAAAAGCGAAAGAGCAATAAATCCATCCACCATCCGCAATTGTTTGTCTATATGGATAAATCTAATACTAACTTGAGCTCTCATAGAGTCAAATATCATATCAATTATACTACTAAATTCACACTCAAAATAACTCTGTGCTAGTAAGAAAGTGGTCAGAGTCATCTGTCCACATGGTTTCGCCAGTGGGCTCCACATAAAAAAACGATTACAATCATAGCCCTTTGACCGGATGGTTCGGTCACTAGGCTCTATCAAGTGGTTTTGTCAGTAGGCTCCAATGTAGAATGGTCACAATTGTAGCCTGTATGTTCCCAAATATTATTTTGGCCCCTTGAAGTTATAAATCATAGGGTATAATTGATAAAGCACAAAACTCTCTGTCAGCAAAAGTCAACTTAGATTAGTCCCCTTAAAGAAATGTACCCCTCAGTCTACAGGGTTCCCTGAACAAAGCAACTCATGATTGTTGACAAGATTTATTAGGATATGTTGGGTAGACCACCATCTCTGACTAAGTAGATCAAGGTCCATGACACCCCAGAATGATAGAATCATGGGATCTTGATTGGGTGCATCATCATTTCCTCCACGATTCACTATTAAGCTCATGGTGATGATCTTCATAAATCTTAAATCTTAAATCTTAAATGTGTTGCTTCCACACGCTAAGCAATCAGCTTCTTACTGACTATCCTTAATTGAAAGTGCTCTCCTAGTATCAGGAGGGGTAACTAACCAAAGGGACTTGCGCCTTTGGGAAACATCAAACCCTAGATCTCAAAGTCCTCGCAAAAAGAAGGTGAAATCTTTGGGGAATGTTTTATCTACTATCTCATCTGCCTTCTGAAAATTTAACCTGAAACCTCAATGTATCTTCCTTCATTTCTCAATTCTTCAAGGGAGGTGAAGGTATTGTCAAATTTTTGTCGCGGAGTGTTAGGCTATAGCAAACCAGTGGAAGTGTCGTGTTATAGTAGAGCAGTTAATAAATTCAACGAAATTAACAAAATTCTATCAATTTTTTTATAGTAACCAACAAGACCCAAAAAGCCATGTAAAGTTATCAATGTAATAGATGATAGAAGGGCAGCAATCCTTTTAGTTAAGGGTTGACCGTCTTCAAAAGATACAATATTACACTATATTCAATTATTGATTTGCTCGTGAAATTCATTCTCTAGTAGAAAACCAAAAATAAACAAGAAATGTCTAATTTGGATTGAAAAGAAAACCCTGTGAACAAAAATATCATGAAATAAAATGCTAATAAATTTGTGTGAATGAAGATTGAGAAATATAATCATGATATTTTGAAAATTAGTAAGTGCATTAAAGAAACTAAACATAATCACGGTGAAATGATAATAGCCCTCATAACTCTAAAAGGTTATTTTGTGAATGTCTTCAATAGCCATACCGACTTGATGATATTCAATATGGAGATGTATGAGTCATGTGTTTGATCGATCATCGTAACTACTGGAATGAGAAAGTTGTACGGAATTGCAGATTGATTTAATGTGTGATAATCCACACACAAATGCCATGCATCCTCCTACTTTCTAACTAACAATAACGAGGAGGAAAATGAGCTTGGGCTTGACTAAATCATATCGAATAGAAGCATTTCTGTAACTAATTATTCAATTTCTATTTCAAGAAAATGTTAATTAATGGTATTGGTAGACATGCACAAGCTTTAGAGGCTTGACTCTTTATATAATCATTCCAGATCATTCTACATATTGGATATGACAAAGAATATAAACTATGGCATCGCATAGAAAAGCACCTTACTAAAGGCTTGATGGCTTGATCCCAACACCAGTCAATAACCTCCTAACTAAATCCAAAGATATATGGTTTGTGGCAAATGTGTACCAATGGACAAGCAGTACACAAAATTACAATAAAATATTGATTCCCAATTTTCGATTCTTTGATTCGATGATTCATTTGGTCTCTCACATGGAAGATCTTTTTACTCTTAAGATTGACTTGTGGAGTGAGGTACCACCAAATACGTGTATGAAGTAAATGAAAGATGGCATTCAAATAAAAGAGATGAATTATACAAATGGATGGCAACGTCATTTGGCCACTTCAAAGGTCTAAGCGCATTCATGAGTTTTATGACAATTTATCATCCATTCATGGGCTAGTACATGCAAGTATACTTAGATGACATTCTAGTTTATAGTTATACCTTGGAGGATCATCAACAACACATACAGGAAACTCTTTAATATGTTAACTCAAAGGAAATAATATGGCAATATGTCAAATTTTTGTTGATAAAATTAATTTTCTCGGATGTCATTTCTACAATCAAAATCAAGATTGATGAAGAGAAGATCAATGCCAATACAAATTAGACAAATCCTCGATCTTTTATTAATGTTCGGAGCTTCCAAGGTGTAATGTATTTCAATAACCAATTTATTGAAAAAATAAATATCGATGGCTGCTCCTTCGAACCAACCTATAAGGAAATAAACTCAGTTGGACATCAACATCCCAAAATAGTTTTGATGCTCTTAAGCAAACATTGACTAAAGCTCCATTGTAAAATCTACCTAATTTTAATTGACATTGAAATTGACTCTGATGGATCCAATGTGAGGATTGGTGTTGTTTTGAGCCTGAGCGAGGGGCACCCAATTGCTTTTTTCAATAAAAAAATTAAATGAATGCAATCAAGATACTCAACATGTGATAAATACTATATCATCGCCACCTTAAAGCATTGGAACAACTATCTATCCAGTGACTTTACTCTGTATTCCAATATAAAAGCTCTAAAGGTATCTAAATACTCGAAATAAACTGGAAGGTACATATGCTAAGAAGGTCAAATTTCTTTCATCGTCCAATTACATATTAAAAGAAAAATATGTGTGATTTGATGACTAATTAACAACAAGTATTCAAGATATCGAGGATAAGTCTCCTCCTACCAAAAAAAGTATGACATAGCCTTTGGGGGTAATTATTTAATCAAAAGTGTCTAGAAGAAAGGAGGCTAATTTCCAAAGAGTTAACATAACAAACCCTGAAAAACTTCTCTAGTGGCTATCTAAGGAAGGGATAGTTGTATCCATTGTAAGGAGGTGTCTAGCAAAAACAGCGAACGTCTGAAAGAAAAATGAGCGATTATGACTGGGTTTGGAAGCTTCTCAGTGGTTGTATTGGCACAACAAGCAACAAAAGTGCCACACCCACCATTCTTGAGTTCTAGTTGTTATCTGCCAAGAAAATACTAGAAAGAGCTGAAGAAGAGGAAACTAAGGACCAGTCTTCAAGACATAGGATACAACAATATCGCATGGATTCACAAACCAACTCCTAACACAATGCATTATAGTAGTAGTTTATTGGCTACAGCGATACTTATACATGGAAGCATCTTCTTCGATCTGAGGAAATCTCACCATCTTCTTGAATCAAAAAGTGCGTCAATAAGGTTCTCAATTGCCTATTTTTTTCTTATTTGGTGTTTCTCTTTGCTGAGAAATAATCTAGCCCATCTTTCTCATGAATTAAATTATAGGTTTTTGGAATTCTAGCAGGCCTTTTGTTTCAAACCCACCTTTAGAACATCCAATCAAAACTTGAACCACTTGGAGGGGCCGAATAGATCTTGGTTTAGATGATGAAAAGACAACCAACACCAAATGAAGAATAGCAAGAAAAATCTGAATTCTTGCTGTTCAATGGGATTATATACAAATTCATGTAATCATTTCTCAATTTCCTTTTGTCATGAAGTAGTATTTTAAGGTGCTCGTAGATCTTGTAAAAGCTTCTAGTTCTTTTTTTAAAATGCCAAATTGGTGTCATCAACATCAACCGGGAAAGGAAGGTCGAAGCACATGTTATTATACTAAATGGAGCCTGTGAAGGATGAATAAATTTGTACTCTTCTTCAATAATCATTTTGTTGTGCTTTTAACCTATAAAACATCAACAGATTTCACAGTTTAGTTTTAGATAATAGGAAGAAAAAAAAGAGGCTTCTGATGTAGATGGCAGTTGGAGTAAATTGAAGATTATTGCATCAAGTAAAATAATAGAGCTTGCAAAGATGTTGTGAAATCTAAATTAAGTTCTATCTCAATGCATTCCTTAAGGTTTACATCTAAGAAGGACCCAAAAATAATTTATTATGATGCCACAATTTAAACATTACCCGTTCCTTGAATTTTTCATGTGCTTTTCGGTTCTTTTTTGTCGCTTCGTAACTGGAGCACGATTGAAGAGTTCTTCCTCTTGTCTAGCTTGCTCTTCACGCTTTGCTACATATCTTGAAACTTCTCTGCTTTCTGATCCAAAAAATTCCCTTACCTAAAGTGGAATTTCAATATAAATGGCAGTTTACTCAGATTTTAAAAAAATATATATTCTGTTTATGCATCAAAATATAATGGAAAATTAGATAACCTCTTCAGGTTTATCTTCAAACTCATCCATAAGTTCTTTCATGTAAGAACTTTGTCTCGTCCGCCGCAGCAATTCTTTATCCCTTCTTAGGGCCTGTTTCTCTTGTTTTGACATCTTATCGTCATCCATGCTCGTAGGTGCGAATTTCGGTGGCCGGTATACACCACCAACATCCTAAGGAAGAAAAGGAAAAACAAATGAATCAAATGCATAATTCAATTCAACAAATCAACCTAGGGAAATGTACAAACATACCAACCATTTCCTATGTTTTTACATATCTAACACCTAAATTTTGCTTTTTACATTTATGCCACCAAAATCTTTCATACCACGTCAAAAATACCACCATTTAAACCTTTAAAAAGTGAAATTTACCTTTTCATGCATAGGTAAGGTAGTATGTATGTAAAAATTGAAGTTTAGATGTTAGATATGTGAATACATGGGAACTGAGTGGTATGTATGAAAATCTTCCACCAATCTAATGTGTGAGATACATGAGAGATGTGTGGACTATGCATTTTGGTATAGCTTTGTTTGAGAGGTGAGGAAATGAAATGGCACATCATTAGAAGATAGAAGGAATAAAAGGCATGCAATTTATGACAAAAAACATTAGTTATGAGAATTTTAAAAAAAATGCCTATATAAGTATACTGGAAACAATAATAATAATAACAATATCACCAAGCAAAAGAAAGGTAGTATCTTTAGGTATCCATGAAGGGGAATAAAAAGCTTCTCCATATAAATGACATCAAAACTCCAAGTTTGCAATAAATCAACTAGATAAGAGGAACCCACCAAAACGTTGCGAACACACTAACAATGATATAATAAATACAACTCCCTGAAGTAATGTGATAAAATTCAACTTAAGAAGTACTTCATTCATAAGCCATCACTAAGAAAAACAAAGTACAGACAGTAAATGATAAAGGAAGCAGTTTCACAATTCTAGATCTAATCACCTTCTGAGACTGGCTTGTTTTGCTTACAAGCAAATCTGGGTTTGGGCGGTACCTCAATGGATCTTCCTCTTGAGATTCCACCTTCGACTGCTCCTGTAAAGTTTTCTCTGCAGCAGTACCACCAGCAGCAGCCCTTGTGAGCTTTTGAATTTGGTAATCAAGCTTTTTATCAATTGGCCGAATCTAGAACACAAAATGCCAGAATAAGGAAATAAAAAAAAAAAAAAAAATAAACACAAATTCAAAATACCTTTATCAACTAAGTTAGCTGATATTAAACAAAAACTTTAATGTAAATTAACAGAATGGAAAAACATAAGTTCATGTTTGTATATCATCACAGACCTTCTCAAGAAACAGTCTAATCTCCACAAGGCTCCTGACAACGGGATGGCCTTCAATCGGCAATCCTTTGGCCTTACGAAGAATATAGTAAACTATGGATTGACAATAATTTAGAAGAAGTAAATGCTTCGCCTCCAGGTAGCTCATTCCTTCTGCAGTAGGCAGTTGGCTCTGCTTAACCTAATGACGAACCAAAACATAAGAGTTCCGAAAATCCGAAAAAGGCTAACGAGAAATTACTATCACCTTCTGAGTCAGATCTTGCACTTTGATCCTCACGTTATCAAGTCCGTCTTTCATCTCTTTGAGCAACGCGACGAGTTTAGGAGTTTCCCTGGATTCCAGCATAGAAAATATATGATCACAAGAAGTGAAAGGAGGAGAGTAAGCACAATTATAGGGTCTTCTAATAATCAAAAAGGAATTGAAAAAAACCTGGATAGGGTTTCCTCATTGAGATCGCCCTGCTCAGCCATTTGCGGCGCTACAACTCTAGAGGCCAGGAAAAAAGAAAGAAAAGGGGGGGGGTTTTTGAACAGGTACCACCTTCAAGCACTGATAGGGTTCTGCAAAGATGCCGCCTTTTCACGAATTTAGGTCAGAGCACGCCGCTGCTCCAGTGAAGCCTCCCGCCGTTCCCGCCATTCCCGAAACCGCTCGAAGCCGTATTGCCTATCGCCGTTCCCGAAACCGCTCGAAGCCGCAGCACCCTAGGCGAAAATGGGTTTTCTTAGAGCTTTCTTGGAGCGGCCCTGTTTTCTCGTCGAGTTCTCACCTAGGTTTCGTTTTCCTGGGAGTTTTTCGGCTGGATCTTTTCGATCTGGCTTATTCAATGGGTTCGGTTCCTCCGTCTAGGTAAATAATATGGTTCCGGAGAAGTACGCTAGGATTTTCTTAATTAGATCACTAAAAATTCTAATGGGAACTGAAGAAGACACAAGCATTTTGACTAAGCCTTTCAGATTTACTTTAATTGGTAAATTTTCTTATGCTCATCCTAAAATAGAGATTATTAAGAAGTTCTGTTCTGAGTTACATCTTCTTGAGTGTTGGAATTTGGGGTTGATTGATGGTAGAAATCTAATGATTAAATTGCAATTAGAAGAGAATTACACCTCTCTATTTGCAAAAAAGATTCTGACCATTGAGAAGTGCTATCTGAAACTTCTTAAATTGACTATTGGTTTTAACCCTATGGAAAAGCCACCTATTGTGCCTATTTGGATACGGTTTCCAGGATTGAAACTTCATTATTTCAATCTGAAAGTTGTTTATTCCTTAGGATTGGTTTTTGGTAAACCATTGAAAATGAATGCGGCTACGAGCACTTTGTCTAGACCCTCGATGACTAGAATATTAGTTGAACGAGATGTAGCTTCTTTTTTTCATGACTCTATTTGGTTGGGTGATTCGAATGATGGTTATTGGCAAAAAGTGAAGATGGAATTTGTTCCGCATTACTGTACAAAATGCAAAATATTTGGACATCTTATTTCTCATTGTTACATGTTCATCATGAACTGTGTAAATATAAAAATGAGTCAGGAATTAATCAGATTAGTTTGCATCGTAAATCTAAAGCTCCTCAAATTATCCAGCATAATCTGAATGATAAAGTTGGTTCTCTGCAATGTCTAGATCGTAATAATTTTTCTTTACCAAATGAAAATACTGTTATGGTTACTAAAATGCATGTATTGTCAATTCACACAATAATGTTGACATTGGAAATTTACTTTCTTATGAGAGGGATCAAGATTTGAGCAATGTTTCTATGGCTGGTATCGTTGTTTCTTTACAATCTTTAGATAGTAATCAATTATCTATACCAACTGGGAATTCTTCTATAGTTCCTAAATTGGTTGATAATCATTTGATGCTCGAGAATGCTCTTCCTCCATCTGCTATTATACTGTCTGATACTGAGGATAATGGAAATTTCATTTCTAAAGAGTTGGTTAGAGATTTTTACAACATGTTTAATTCTGTTAATTTGAATGTTGATAAACAATTGATTGTGCATAGAAGCCCATTGAAGGAGGTTGGTCCTGCTCTTACTCGAATGGAGTTAGAGGAGGATTGGATGATCCAACGATCATCAAGAAAAATAAAGTTCAAAGGGTATCGAGAACTAAGTTATATTAATCCTGAAGCTTTGGAAGTTCAATTGGAAGGAAAAGAAATTGCTAAGTTGAAATAGCTATTGTTACTAGATCGAATAAGGGAAAGATTGATGTTGATGAAATTTAACACGTTAATTTGGAATATTAGAGGCAAAGTGAAATCTTGTGCTTCTAATAGGCTTCACAATCTTATTCGTGCTTATAATTTAATTTTTTAAAGCATTCTTGAGCCTATGGTTGCTACTGTAAATAATGATGTTTATATGCAAAGATTTGGTGATTTCAAAGCTTTTGCTAATGTAAATAATAAATTTTGGTTTTTATGGAAAGTTTTTTGAAGATTGATATTATTATCAATCATTCTCAACTTTTGCATCATTGTATTCATTATTCTCAAAATTATTTTCTTTTGTCTGTCATTTATGTGGGTTGTACTAAACAAGCTCGGGCTGAGCTTTGGAATTTGATTAAATTTATTAATCCTTCTAATGAGGATTGGCTTATGGGAGGTGATTTCAATATTATTTCTTCTGCTATTGAAAAGAAAAGAGGAATCACTCCTAACTTTAAGAGTATTGATGAATTCAATGATACTTTGATAGATGCGCGTCTTTATGATTTGGGGTTTCAAGGAAACCCTTTTACCTGGCATAGAGGAAAGGTTTTTGAAAGGCTTGACAGATATGTTGCAAATACTAATTGGACAAATAAATTCTCTTTGCATAATGTTTCTCACTTAGTTATTGATGCTTCTGATCATACTCATATTCTTTTAAACATATGGAATAGTTCTTATATCATTCATTACCAATTCAGATTTTATAATATGTGGATTCTTCGTGATAATCTTAAGTAGTTCCTTAAAGATAACTGGAAGATTCAGGTTTCTGGCTCTTCCGGTCATAAGCTTTGGCTTTTGCACAAGAATCTTGCTAAAGCTCTTAAGAGATGGAATTGAGATGTTTTTGGGCATCTTCAAAAAAAACATTGAGGCTCTTGAATAAAAGGTTAACGGTTTGGAAACTGATTACGCTAATAATAATATTGATTGGCATGTTTTGTTTCAAGGTAAAAAACAATTGACTGATGCTATTAAAATGGAAGAAAGCTTTTATGCTCAAAAAGCTGCTAAGACTCATTTCTTGAATGGAGACTGAAATACGGCCTACTTTCATGCCAATATTAAGAATCGTCAAAATGCTAATTTGATTTCAAGGATTGTTGGTACATATGGTACTGTTTTCCATAATCTTAATGATATTGCTAATAATGGTTTTCATTATTTTTCTAATGCTTTCCAAAGCAATGGTAATTCCATCACCCCTATTGATAGGAATCTTTATAGTAGAGATGTTACTATTAATAATGTTTTGCTTACAAGTATTCCTAGTAGTGTTGAAATGAAAGAAATTATTAATCTTATAGAAACGGACAAAGCTGCTTGTCTGAATGGTTTCAAGGCTGAGTTCTATAAACATGGGTGGGACATTATTCCTATTGAAGTTGTTGATATTATTCAAGACTTTTTAGAGGAAAAGAACTGCCGTGATATTTTAAATCCTCTAATATTGTGCTGATTCCCACGATGTGTGATGCTAATACCTGGGATGCTCGTCGACCTATTAGTGTGAATATTTTTTTTTCAAAGGTTATATCAAAAATTTTGGTTAAAAGATTGCAACCAATTCTTAATGATATAGTAACATGAATCAATCTGCTTTTTTGAAAGGTAGGAATGTCTGTGATAATGCTCTTATAGTACAAGAGCTTCTCTTGGATATTGATAAAAAAAACATATGAGGGAATCTCATCTTCAAAATGGCCATTAAAAAAGCTTTTGACACTATTCGTTGGGAATTTATTATTGATATCCTTTAAAGTTATTGGTTTTAATAATATTTTTTGTAAGCTAATTTATAGATTATTCAATGACAGTTTTTGCTCTCTTCTTATTAATGGTACTAAACATGGTTTTTCCAAAGCTTCAAAGGGTATCAAGCAGGGAGATCATCTATCTTCTTATCTATTTATTATTACTTTTGATTATTTATCTAGATGCTTGAATATTTTATTTACTAGATATCCTAGTTTGAATTATAATCATAAAGGCAAATTGTGTATTTCACATTTGTGTTTTGTTGATGACTTGATTATCTTTACCAATGCTAATAAACATTCCATTAAAAGAGTTTGGCAAGAGATTTTAAATTTTTAGAATATTTTTGTATTGCTCTTTAATACTTCTAAATGTTTTTTCTATTGTTCGAAAAATATCAATGTTTCTAAGAGGAATTGGATTATGGATTTTACTGGTTGTAATAAAGCTTCTTCACCTTTGACTTATATGGGTTTTCATATGGATAAGGGCAAGAATAAAGGTGCACCTTTTTTGAGTTTATTTGATAAAATCAAGAATAAGATTTTATCATGGGAAAATAGTTTCTTTCTTTTGGTGGGAGGGTAACTCTTCTTAAAAGTGTTCTTACTTCTCTCCCTCTTTATACTCTTCAAGTTATGAATATGCCTTTGAATTTTATTACGAAGATTGAAAAATCTTTTTTATTTCCGTGGAAAGGTAAAGGTAATTCCAAAATCCATTGTTAGAGTTGAAATAAGCTTTATAAACCTACAAAGAAAGGTGGTCTTGGTTTTAGAAGCTTAAATGATTCTATTAAGATCAATTTTATGAAATTTTGGTATCATTTTTGTTAGAATAATTTTATTTGGGCTTCTTTGATGCATGCTAAATGTTGCTCTAATAAGGATCTTATGACTATTACCTATAATAAAACAGATTCTTTTATTTGGCGTGAAATGTTAAAGTTGCTAGAAATACTGGTGATTTAATTTGTTGGGACATTGGTAAAGGTGATTGTTCCTTTTGGTATGATATTGGCTGGGTAAAGGGGCTCTTGGTGACTTTTATGGTGGTCCTGAGACTATTAATACCAAGATTAATGACCTTTGGTCTTATAGTAATTGGTGCTTAAGTGAACTTTTGAATAAGGTTCATTATGATGATGCTCATTTTATTGCTTCTATTCCTATTGATTAGAATAAGCCTGATGTGCCAAAAATTAAAGGCAAATTGGGGGACTCTTATGCTAACTCCTTTCAAAACTTTCAAGGTTTAAATCTGAAATGGATTTGGAATCCTTAGATTAAACCTTCCATCTCTTTTTTTGTTTGTAGAGGCTTACATAATATCCTTCCTATTAATGATATTCTTAAGATGATAGCTTTAAGGATGCCTCCTTTTGTGTATTATGTCGTGATAATGAGAAATATATTGATCATATTTTTATTAAGTGTCATTTTACTACTGCAATTTGGAATGATATTATTATGAAGTTGTAGTTAACCAGGTTCAACAGGATTTGTTTCTATATAACAATATTTCTGATGTTTTCAATGCTTGAAAGCTTCTTGTTGATGGTTTTTTTACTGTTATACCTACTATTATTATTTGGTTTATATGGCTTGCTAGAAATGATAGTAAATTCAACAATATTGTTCTCAATGTGCATCGTACTGTTGGTATGGTTTTAATTATTTGTATAAAGGATTAAAGTTATTGACAGTTAACAACAAGATTTCGGGTAATATGAAAAAGTTGATGCAGTATTTGGACATTCTTATTTCTGTGCACAATAAGATTTATTATAATGTTAAGTGGCATAAATCATTGATGCCTTTTATTAAAATTAATGTAGATGGTTGTTGGAATGCTTTATCTGCTAGTGTCGGTGAAGTTTGTAGAGATTCTTTCGGCTCTATTATTTGTTGGTTCTCGGCAGGTGTGTTTTTCGATTCTCCTCTAGTTGCTGAAGCTGATGCTTTAGTCTTTGGTCTTCAGGTGACTATTTATTATGATTGGAAATATATTATTATGGAAACTGATTCTTTGATTCTATCGAAGTGTTGTCAATTGCAGATTGATTATCATTAGAGTATCAATATGAAGATGAGAAGGATTATTGCTCTATTCAAGCATTTGATTATCAGTGGTCTCATACTAAGCGAGAAGGTAACAAGGTTGCTCATTGGACGGCTAAATATGGATTGAAGCTGAATGGTGTTATGGTTTCTAAAATTGTTCCTCACAATCTGTTGCTGGTAGCTTTAAAAGATATTGGTTAATTTTTTAGTCCCTTGGATGTTTATCCGCTTTGGTGTACATTTTTATTTTTTGTTTGGTTTTGTGTGTTTGAATCTTTGTTGTGTTTGCGGGGTGGGTGAGTTGTATTCATGTTGGAGAGAGGTTCTTTTTTATTTTCTTTTGTGTGATTGTAGGCTATGTGTATTGGGACCTCTTTCCCGGGCTTGTATTTTTTCTTGTGAAATAAAATAAGAGCGGATAATGCTCTTTTATAAAGAAAAAGATTAGAGCGAGTGAAGAAAAAGAGAAGGAGAGTCGTATAAGATTGTGCGGTGATGGACGGTCTGATAAGCTTCCCGATGGCGTGGGTTTATTTAGTAAATAACTTATAAATTATTAATTAATGAATAATAATTTATTGTTTAGTATAATTACTTAACTAGTCAATAAAATTATTATTCTTAATTAATTGGTTTAATAAATATTTAATTGTTGCTTGGTATATTTATAAATAAAAAAATTAAATTAAGTTTAGTTAGACTTAATAATTACATCTTTAACATACATTATTAAATGTTTAACTCCTAATGGCATTTATAAATCATGTTATAATTTCTTAAAACATGCCTCTAACGTTTGGGATTTATGTTTTTGGTAGAGGCAATATGCGTAATTCGAACATGTGACCTCATCGTGGGAAACTACACCACAAACCACAATGTCACAGCTAAGTATGCTAAATACATATATGAGATGTGGGAAACTACTTAAGACTACTAGACTAAATATAGTTGGATGTTGCACTTGGGCTTGGAAGCGGCTAAATGTTGGTCGTCCAACCTTGAATGAACCTCACTCTACTGACCTCTTGGATAAACTATTTAGATTAAGATATTATTATTTCATTAAAAATTTACTTTATAATATTTTCTTTCTTTATTTCATTAAAATTTTTAAGTCTATGTTAGTGAAATGAGCATAAAATAATATCAGTTTCTATAAATAATGAAAATATTTTAACATAATGAATTAGATAGTTTGAGACATACTAGGATTAAATAAAAATATTTCTTTATTGTGTTTTAAAATAATTAATTTTTTAATTTTTCTCTTAAATATTTGCTTACATTAAATGTAATTTAGACCTCCTACATAGAGAGTTTGTTTCTCCTTCTAGCACTAATGCACATCTCAGGTTTAAGAGTCTAGAGATCACGAGTGTCATTAGTACATTGGAAACATACTTGTTATAAGACAATTTAAGGGTAACCATAGGTCAACATTGAATCAATTGATCCAAACTTCAAGCGTGTGGGTGGTAGAGGTAAGGCAGACGTTGATTGGCTTGACCACTATCGAGCAAGCAAAGAGTTATGAAATCAAAGATTAGCTTACATTATCAAAACTATAATCATACCAAACAATGATTATCATGTAATAGCTAATTATTTACATTAATATATGTCTTGTGCTCCAGTATATCTACTTCAAGTTGAGTTTGAACCTCAAACAGCTTATAAGCACATGACAACTATAAAAAGAATTTATGTATATTTCACTTAAAAAAAATTACAAGGCTTACTTCTCCTACATGACTTTTTATTTTGTTTAGCAAATGACAAATGATCAAATGAATGACATGCTCCAACCATTCTATCGTAGTGATGGTAGAGATTCTGGTTGAATGATGCTTGCTATTAATGTTTTTAGTGCAATGAATCGTCAATTTCATTCGAGCGCACTCTAAAAACACTAGACAATAATATTATGGTACATTTATTGACATGCATACAAACTATCCAATAACAACACAATACTCATTTAATGAAGGACAATTAAGAGCGACTTCAATTAATTTTTTTATATATCTCATGAACATTCACCATCTTTTAATCTAGGATGGGATTCAAATCAAAGTGCAACGCAATAGAGTGAATCTCTACCTTATGGCTACACTACAATATCCATGCAAGTTCAACAAACATCTTTAGGAGTACTTTCTTTGTTAACATTTTTCCTCAACATTCAATAATATTTTTGGACAACAATGCTCAATAGAACATAAAAATGTGGAAGTAGATAAAGAAAATCAAGGAGGAGTTACTCGTAACCTCAGTATTAGACTAAGAAGGGATTCAGATGGATATATATCGCGGTTGCATGTCATCCCACCTCGACGTAGATGGCATTAGCCGGTGCTTTAGTATTTTTAACTATCAGTGTTATATAATCATGTAAATTATTATTGACCTATAAATATGTAGATTTGCATGTAATATTTTTCGTTATCTCAAAGAGCTTTCATTAATATTATGTAAGGTTCATTTTCATGTTTTAATATAATTATATTTTCTTTAATTTCCATGCATTAAGGTCTGGATATTAGCTTCAATAAGCTTAATTATGTTTATTGGTTTTATATATATTTAACAACATATGTATTGAATTATAAAAAAATAAATTAATTTAGAAGTGCATTATTTGTGATCCATTTGCACAATCAAATGACTACATGTATGTTAATATGTAATAATTGAGATGTGCCATGCACCTCCTAAACCATTACTTCTTGAAATATGCATGTATCATCCTCATTGCAATATTGCATCATCATGATGTACAAATGTAATTAATAATTTAGATATATTTAAAGCTAATTTCTTATATTAAGCATCATTACAAATGAATAATGCATTTATAGTCATTTGCAATGCAAACTCTATTTGGAAGATCATACCAACGTAAAAGTCAAAAGAATATTGATTCTTACCTTTGTTTATCTCCTGATCAAAATGACTATCAAAATTTATATATGCATCACAATCTTGAGCATTTTAACATAATTTAGCAAAATCATTACTAACTATCATTTGACTAGGCTTCAACCCTAATAAATACAACATCACGTAACATATCATGACCTCTTAACCCAACTGAATCCACCATTGCATTATATAAGTCATCAAAAAAGTTTCTTTAGAGCTTTGGCTAGAAAAACCACCCTATACTATATACTCCGCTATCACACATTCCCATTAGTATGTATTATTGGTGAGTAATTTCTATGCAATTCAAGTTCAATAAATTCCTTATGTGTGGCCATATTATATCTTGAGTTGTTAGCCTTAAACTGGTTATGCATTGCACTTGTTGGTTTGCATGTAAAAAAAATAATATTAGCTAATATAGCATAATATCATCCAAAATATAAAATCATGTGCTTATAGAAAACATATTCTTGCATTTGACTTCCATAATCAAACTTTGTTAACTCATAACTCGTCAAATTGTTCCATTGTTGTGATTCATGCAAATATACTGATATACTCATATTTATTAGCATATTTCATTGAATTGGTTCTTCAACATACATTACTCAAGAGTGCATATATGTTTCTATTATACAACTTCACATGAATCATCATCAATTATATGTGAGCCATAAATCCACCACTTATTTGAAATTGACAACAAGATAAACATCATACTCATTAACAACAAAATTTGGATGTTTAAGAATTCATTGTTTTAACTTATGAAGATTGCAACCAGCAGACACTTGTATCACTTTATCTTCCAACCGAAGCAGGTAGGTGTGAAATCTTTTGCAACTCTTAGCTCAACATTATATTGTAGCATTAGCATGGTCTTCTTTCCCATCTCATTTGCTCCTTAGAAGTATTATCACTGACAAAATTTGAAGTAAAAGTTGGACTAATACAATCTATCATGTCGTACAAACAATCTTATATAGAAGAGCTTCAACATCTTAAGATTCCTTCCCATACGTAATGGTTGGTTGATATGATGGTGAGGTCCCCCCATTGGTACTTTTGCGATAATACAAAATTATTAATAATTATTCTTATTAGGCCTTAATCCATTATAATAAATGGTCAATCATGATAGTATATTAATTTAAATTAGTTTAATTATAATAATTATCATAGAATTTCTTCTTGGGAGGCATTGATGGACCTAACTTGCCCACTTCATATAGCATTGATCGATATCCTACACTTCCAAGTACGATGATGAGCCTACCCATTTATATTCATGCAAAAAGATAGGACAAGCAATAATTATACTAATAACCCTAACTAATTTAACATTATAATGGGTCAATCATAATATTATCTTAATATAAATTAGTGTAATGCTTATAAGTGTCACATGATTTCTCATGAGGGGCATTGATGGGCTTAGCATGCCACTTCAGCTTGCATTGACTAATATCACTAAACACTTTTAATTTGTATGATGATGGGTCCCCCTATCTATATTAGTTAGTATGTTAATCTTTATTAATTAGCTTTAATATGTTCTTAGGGTGATTTAATCAAGTTAACATTTTGAATTAATTTTTCTTAGCTACTAATTAACTTTGTATTCTTATCTTTATGAACATTCTTATAGGAACTATTTTTTTGGATTGAACTATTTTTAAAGTATAAAACAATAAAATTTATATATAGTTATTAAATTCTATCAAATTATAATTACATAAAAACATTGATTTTAAATAAAAAATTAAAGTTTTTTTTAAGAAATTAATAACACGTTACTATTTTTTCCATTTAACTTCTTGTAATCATATTAAAAATAAAATATTACATTATTTAAAATTTATGGTCAAATCACTTCTACAATTTTAAATAAATGTTTCATTTTTATAATTTAAATATTAGATTTATAAATATAGGAAAAAAAATTAATTTTTACAATAAAAGATAATATTAAAATTTCTTAAAAAATATTTATTAATATTTTGATATTTAATTTTTATTCAAATAAATTTGATATTCATATTTTTAAAAATTGTTTTATAAATTTTAAAAAGTTATTCATTGCAAGTATTACTTTTAAATTAAATAAAGATTACCGCCCAATCCAAACGATCCGATCGAGGAATGGGCCAACTTATCCGAGTTCCCCAATAATAGGAAAAATTATTCCATAGAGACGACATATGCAGAGATGTATACGCAGTCCGTTCTCCACTGTTGATCAGAGTTTTTATTAAAAAAATTTTTAAGCCGTCTGTATGGAATAATTTTTCGAATAATAGGGCGACTTTAGGATGACCGCAAGCTGCCCATGTAATGGGAGACTTGCCCTTTTTATTTTTTTATTTTTAATTAATCTAAATTAATATAATTTAAAAAATACTCTTTATGAAAATTTGTCCTTTAAAAATGCTAAATTTAAATATAAAAAATAAAAATAAAAGGTGGCTATTTTTATTTTAAAAAATGTTGTAATTATGTATACCAATAAAATATAATAATTGATTTTAATGTATTCACACACACACACACACACAATAAACATTTTTTCATTTCTAAAATTATGATATATATTTCTTTATTTTCTTCCATTCAAATTCAAATTCTTCAATTAATGACTTTGATTAAAATATTTTGGGCCATTTCCTAACATACCACAAAATTCTTATGTATTTATATATCTAACATCTAAACTTACATATTTACATTTATAGCACTCAAATCCTTAACACCACATAAAATTATCATTAATATTAACAAAAGCAAAACATATCTTTTCATGTATAGGTCTAAGACCAAAGTGTTATAAAAATAAATATAAAAAATCAAGTGTTAGTTATGTATATATATTAGAATTGTAAGATATATATCTAAATCCAGAAATTTTCTATCCTATAATACAATAATAAACAAGCTCAAGTAAAATTGGTGGATCTAAGGGCTTGTTTGGGACAGCTTATAAGTGAGGGAGTGTTTTTGAAAACACCATCTAATCGTTTGGTTTGTGCGTTTTTGAAAATGCTGCCTGTCGCGTTTGAGTTTTTCACACCAAACGCAGGTCACGGGTCGACCCCCGCGGTTGACCCGCAGGCTGCATTTCAAGATAAGCTGCTTATTCTGAAACGCACAAGCTGCCCCAAATAGACCCTAAGGTGGATATTACAGACGATCCTCACGATGTTCACTGTATTGAATCAATGCGGTTGCTAGCTATAATATCTGTGGGGCACAGAGGAATTTCTTGATACGATGGGTTTGGTAAGTATTATTTATGTGTATGGAATAATAAAAAAGTTATTATGCTATTAAATATCATATCTTGATATTAATGTGTAGGGAGTCGGTTGTGCGGCTGCCCACAGTTTTGTGTAACCAGTGGACAAATACTTGAGGCTTTCTTTCTATGAGCACCCACGGATTTAGGAAGTAAGCATATTAATTTCTCATATACATTACTAATAAGAAGTCTAGCAATAATCAAAATATTGTGCAAAAGTCAAAAGAAAAAAAAAATTAGATTGGGAGTTTCAGTGGGTCCCACCAAATTCTTATGTGTTTGCATATAGGAGTGTAAACGAGACGAACACGGGCGAGCCATGCTCAGCTTGTGTTCGACTCGTTTATGTTTCAAGCTCAAAAAGTGTGTTCGTGTTCGGCTCGTTTGCTTAACGAGCCGAGCACGAGCTGTTCACGAACAAAGAGTTCTTTTAACAATCCTAATCATGTAGCCATAAGACAATAAAAATTTGAGTAAAATTAAAAAATTATTATTTATATTAAAACATCATTTGAATCTAATTTAATAATTTTATTCTATTTTCTTAATCAATATTTTAATTGGTTCTTAATATATATATATATATCATAAATGTGTTCGGCTCGTTAACTTATCGAACGAAATTAACGAGCAGAACACGAGCTTCTTAACGAGTCGAACACGAGCTGTTCGCGAACAACGAGCCGTTTTGACAGCCCTATTTGCATATCTTAAATGTATATTTAAATGGAATACTTTTTTTTCTTGCATATAAGTGAAGTGGTATATGTGCATAAAACTATTATCATTTTAATTGATGTGTGAATACAATGGAATTGAGTGGTATGTATGTAAATATTCCAAATTAAAAAAATGCAATATATTGGGTGGTATGAGAGTTTAGGCATGAGATATGTAAACATATAAGAATTGTGTGCTATGTTTGCATGTAAATTTAAAAATACTATAAAGACATAGCTCTATAAAAAACCAAGGAACAACAAAAACTAGTAAAATGAACAATACAAACCAAGAGAATGCCTAAAAAAGCTACACATGATTCAAACTAAGATGTGTGAATACATTGAAATTATGATGATTGAGGATGCATTGTACAACACTGGTGATGGCTAGATGACATAAAAGATAATTTTGAAGACCCACAAACCTAGAGCCAATAGAACTAGATTGGGTTGTATAAATTAAATCTTTGATTGCTTTTGTGCTTAATGTGTTTACTCTAATTACACATGATTTCAACATGATCTATTTAACTTTTTTATATTTGATTGTGTATGACCTGGACTGTGACATGGTAGGTGCCCATAATTTTTTTTTACTTATATTTAGTAGTAAAAAAATCATAAGTTTAGTAAAACATACAAAATAGCTGCTCAAAGCTCTCCATCGTTTAAGTAGCGTGTAACATGCCTACCTAATGGTTAACCAGATATNACGGATTTAGGAAGTAAGCATATTAATTTCTCATATACATTACTAATAAGAAGTCTAGCAATAATCAAAATATTGTGCAAAAGTCAAAAGAAAAAAAAAATTAGATTGGGAGTTTCAGTGGGTCCCACCAAATTCTTATGTGTTTGCATATAGGGGTGTAAACGAGCCGAACACGGGAGAGCCATGCTCAACTCGTGTTTGGCTCGTTTATATATATATACAAACCGAACACGAGCTGTTCACGAATAAAGAGTTCTTTTAACAATCCTAATCATGTAGCCATAAGACAATAAAAATTTGAGTAAAATTAAAAAATTATTATTTATATTAAAACATCATTTGAATCTAATTTAATAATTTTATTCTATTTTCTTAATCAATATTTTAATTGGTTCTTAATATATATATATATCATAAATGTGTTCGGCTCGTTAACTTATCGAACGAAATTAACGAGCAGAACACGAGCTTCTTAACGAGTCGAACACGAGCTGTTCGCGAACAACGAGCCGTTTTGACAGCCCTATTTGCATATCTTAAATGTATATTTAAATGGAATACTTTTTTTTCTTGCATATAAGTGAAGTGGTATATGTGCATAAAACTATTATCATTTTAATTGATGTGTGAATACAATGGAATTGAGTGGTATGTATGTAAATATTCCAAATTAAAAATATGCAATATATTGGGTGGTATGAGAGTTTAGGCATGAGATATGTAAACATATAAGAATTGTGTGCTATGTTTGCATGTAAATTTAAAAATACTATAAAGATATAGCTCTATAAAAAACCAAGGAACAACACAAACTAGTAAAATGAACAATACAAACCAAGAGAACGCCTAAAAAAGCTACACATGATTCATCCAAAAGTTATGACAACATCTATTTTATAGGGATGCTTAGCTAGGTTTTCTTCTAAAGAATGTAATTTTATTGTCCTAAACTTTAAAAAGCCTAAGTAGAGCTTTATGAAATTATGATGATTGAGGATGGATTGTACAACACCAGTGATGGCTAGATGACATAAAGGATAAATTTGAAGACCCACAAACCTAGAGCCAACATAACTAGATTGGGTTGTATAAATTAAATCTTTGATTGCTTTTGTGCTTAATGTGTTTACTCTAATTACACATGATTTCAACATGATCTATTTAACTTTTTTTATATTTGATTGTGTATGACCTGGACTGTGACATGGTAGGTGCCCATAATTTTTTTTTACTTATATTTAGTAGTAAAAAAATCATAAGTTTAGTAAAACATACAAAATAGCTGCTCAAAGCTCTCCATCGTTTAAGTAGTGTGTAACGTGCCTACCTAATGGTTAACCAGATATCTTAAACTCTAATATTCCTGTTTGCAAAGACATCCGACCAATAGTTTCATGCGCATGTTGCTCTTTATCGAAAAAATAAGAACAAAAAGTAATTGTCTCCTATAATAGGTATGCCTCGCATGTTGAACCCTCAGGACATGTTTTATTTTTAATTTTTATTTATTTATAAATCTGCATAGTTTAGTCATTTTAGAAAAATAGATAATATTTCACTCTAAAATAACGTGCATACCTCTTAAAGTGATACATCCACCTATATTGCACAGGTCCCCCTAGTATAGCCTCTTGACACAGATGCATGAGCTGAAGCTTTATTGAGTTAAAACAACAGGGAGGAAATATCGATTCAAGCTTGCACAATAATAATGGAATGCTCGTGTCAATGCTTCACAGAGAATGAACATTTAAAGTGCCTGCACACAACTCCCTGAAGAATGTACTGATTTCAATCAATGAATAGAATATCGGCTTTGGCAAAGCTTTAAATGCAACATGTAATAAGTACTGCATGAAAATATGACAATCTTGATTCTTTATGCCATATATTTTACTTGTCCCCAAATCAATACATCGACTTATCATAGAGGCACAACCAATTGGAAACTTCAAAGAATTCAACAACTCGAGGATTGCATTTAATTGATCCGATGTGAAACACCAAGTAGCTTTGGCTTTATTATTTTACTTGCATTTGTCTCTTGCAGTTCTAGCCCCCTCTTATTGCAATACTCTTTCAGATCCATTCTTGCTTTAACCTTGTCTTTTTATTTTCCCCTTGATATCAAAAACAATATTAAATATATCATCAAAAAAATTTCTCAATATGCATAACATCCATATTATGTCTAATCAGATTGGTTTTCTATTATAAATGATCCCAAAAAATACTCTGCTTCATCCAATTATGTGTAACACCAAAATCTAGAAGACGACTTAAGGTTAATTCTAGACTCTTAGTGATCTTCAAAACTTCACCGATCATCTGCAGCATATCACTTTCACTAATCAGTTGGGGTGGACTTGATCTTTCAACTCTATTTCTGAAAAATACATATTTATTCCTCTGAAATGGGTGATCATGTGCTAAGAACCTTTGGTGACAATTAAAACAGGAATTTTTTCTTCCATGCTTCAAAGTGAATGCTTTAGACATGTTCATGTTGTAGGGACATGCCAATTTTTCAGTTGTACTCCAACCATATAGCCCCCCATAAGTAGGGAAATCACATATCTTCCACATAAGACCAGCTCTGAGGCAAAATTTTGTTTAGTTGAAATATCATAAGTCAACACGGTAGTTTCCCACAATATTTATAGCTCATCTTTGAGAGGCTGTAAGTACACGTCAATTTTACTCTTTGGACTATGTGTACCTGGTATGATCAACATTAGAACTATGAATGACACAGTCATACACATATGATGGGCAACTATATGCCGTGATAATAACTGACCAACAAGATTAGATTGTTACAACATGACTATATGGTGTGAACTTATTTACACATAAGCCAAGCATGACATTGCGTGGTTCTACTGCAAAATCCTGATAACTGTGATCGAAGTGTTTATAAGCTTCACCAGTTGAGAGATAAATCCTTATATTAGCATTAACAAATCTGGTAGTATGACATGTCATGCGGGAGCTGTGCGCATAAAAGCAGACAATCGTTGGAGTTGTTGAATGATAGAAAAATAAAAGTGACTTTTGTAAGAAATATTTTTCTGGTTTTCACTCTCTAACTTTGATTTGAATCTATCAGCACCGCAAAATCTATATTTTGTCTCTTGTGCATTCTCTCTGTAATATAACATACAACTGTTAACACATCAATCTATCTTTTCAAATAGTAGCTCTAACTTCACCAACAACTTTTATTTTTGTACAAATTTTGAAACAAAATTACCAGCATGGTTTGTCTCCTATAATAATGTTGCTACGTGATTGAGGCATTCCCTCAACATGTTAAAATTGAATATGATGCTCAACATTCTTAGGGCGAGCATTAACTCTGTGTGCACAATGTATCTGTCCCACAGTGGTTGTAGGGTAGCATTTAATAGTTCATAGAATTATTGCACTTCACTGTTCGGTTTTTTATCATCATTCAACACACTCCCAATAAAATGAACTCTAGTCGCATCATCAATTATTTGCTCATTAGTGCCAGAATTTTGAACAATTCATGATGCATAACTTGATGAGGTTCCTGCATGACCTTATTGAACATATGGTTCAAATTCACCATGCGAAGTCCAATAATAATAATCAGATTTAAACCTCTACGGTATATGTCCAACTTCACTTCATTAGGTGTCAGGTACACTTGATTTTTGTGTTTCACACATGGGCATTGGAACTTACATTCTGAGAGGCGAACGACCATCTATGATGCCACATGCACAAATTCTTCAACATAAGAAATAAACTCGTCAGTTAATTATTTTCTTCCTAGATAGAATCTGTTATACATCCACAACCTAACGCTTCGAATATCCATCCAGACAATAAATGTTGCTCTATAGATTAGTGCACCTACATATTACACAACCCATTTAAAACTTTAGGTCACCTACACATCATACCCGAAACCTGTAGCCCACAAATCCAGAGAAAGTCAACACTAGCTTAACTCCACCATAATCGTACATATAATTAAGTTCTTATCCATTTACATGTCTCCCACATAAATTTCATATTTACATGCATAACACAAATTTCTTATGGATTTACATTTCTCACACCTAAAATTTCATATTTACATACATAGCACAAATTTCTTATATATGTCCATATATATCACCTACCTAAATTTTCATATTTACATATCTAGCACAAATTTCTTTTGTATTTACATATCTCACACCTAAAATTTCATATTTACATTCATAGCACAAATTTCTTATGTATTTACATATCTCACTCTTAAGTTTTCATATTTACCTATCTCTCTCCTAAAGTTTCATATTTACATACAAAGCACAAAATTTCTTTTTTATATACATATCTCACACCTGAAATTCATATTTACATACATAGCACAAATTTCTTATGCATTTGCATATCTCACAACTAATTTTTCATATTTACCACCTAAATTTTCATATTTACATACATATCACAAATTTCTATGTATGTGAATGCGGGGGTCCTATGACTCTATCGTCAAATTTAGTGTTGGCTATGACCGATGCTAATAAGCGAGTTTAGCGACCTCTGCTCGACGCAACTCACTAGCTTCATTTCTTTTGATTTTGGGATCGTAGAGGCGACCCTAACAAGCACTAATTAGTCATTAATTTTATATCAAAAATATTTCCGGCGCTAATTCTGACGCTAATTAACAATATTCCTGTAGTGTAGACATAATATAAAATAAAATAATTACCTTAAAAATATTTTAATTAATTTCTATATATTTTTTAAAAATTAAATAAATGCATGCATGCTCTATCATTTTATATATGAGCAGGGTGAGAATCTGTTGATCTTTGCTGACTTCTAACACTAACTCAGTTGAAATTATATTTAAAAATTTCAAATTTTTGACACAAATCAATTCTAATTGGAGCTTATTCAAGTTGTAGGGGCTATATATTATGATAATTTAAAATAGCTTGTATTTTCATAAATTAAATGAAAATAAAAGACTATCATTTAAGATAATAATTTTTTATTTAATTGATTTTAATTATTAAAATCAAAACATATATCAATAATTTTAATTATTAAAAAAAATTCTAATTTTTTCTAATTAAAATCAAATTAGTCTAATTATTATCCTAATGAATCATTAATTAATTAATAGTTTTTAAATAAAGTTAAATAAAATAAATTCTATTTGATCAAACTAAATCATACATAATATTAATGCATAAAAATTAGTTTTTTTTTATAAAACTAAATATAAAAATCAAAATTTAGGTACTAAATATTAAAATATATAAGAATTATGTGGTATGTATATACTTTCTTTTGACCCGTCATTTATACTTGATGCTGAATAAGCAGCATGGTAATTGGAAATAAAAGATTGCAGAATCTCAGTAAAGCTAGCAGTACTTCTCAGTCCTCGCCTTATAAATGCAGCACACTTCCTACTCTTCTTCCTCTGTCTCTGGACTTGGCTTCCTCTTCCCTGTTCTTCTCCCTCTTGGTTTCCTCTCACTCTCTTCATCTAATTGATGCAGATTCTGAAGAAACTTGGTTCTGTCTTCCTCACCAGCACTTTTGCTCTCTGTAATACCTTTCTGTCTATCTATCTTTTTTGGGATTGATTAAGCAGCATTGTAATTTTTAATCATGATGTAATTTTAGAAGATAATATTAAACACAACTTAGAATATTTCATGAATGATATATATTTGAATGCGAACAGGTGGAGCAGTGATAGGGGCGGTGAGCGGGGCGTTGAAGGGGCAGACGACGGAGACCGGTATGGTGCGAGGGACGGTCATTGGATCCATTGCCGGCGTTGTCGTCGCTGTTGAGCTTCTCGAGTCTTGTCTGCAAGGAGGGCTCCGCTCAAAGGTATGAAAAATTATTACATCCGGATCTTCGGATACGGACAATGGCCTGTATGCACCGGCAGAGAGCGGGAATCAGACCTCCGCCCTCCTCACTGCATCCCGACATTGGAGGGTTATTTAGAAGTTATTGGCATTAATACTCTCAATAACTTTACAGAACCATCCAATGACATAAAAATGAGCGCCGAACGGCAGAATATGTTTTAGGTTAATTATATGTTATTAGGGTTAATACCCCCAATTACGTCTTAATAATCTCAAATAACTGAGTTATTGGAAGATTATTCGGGGTCATACAAATGCAGAACTGCATGCGTATGACGTGTGTAAATAACGCTCGTGATCGTGATGGTAAGTTTTTTTTTAATTTAGTTTATTATTTATTTATTTGTTTGGATAAAGATGAGTACAATTATACACGAATAGGTGCACGAGTGCTTTATAGTTACGGTTAGGTATTGGGACAAATTCAACGTGTATATAATATAAGGAGTGAAGTTTAAATTCCGAGAAACGCATTTAAGAATTTATTTTTACCTATATAATGTTCTAATTTATAAATAATATTTAGAAATCTTTCATTTTAATTTATTTACAATGAAATAAATATAAATTTACATCATTTTTTATATCATATCGATTGGTATTATATAAATAAATTAGAATTTTTATATGTTATATATATATATATATATATATATATATATATATATATATATATATATATATATATATATATATATATATAT
>NEWO01000177.1:610814-656500 GCA_003013225.1 Phalaenopsis aphrodite
ATATATATATATATATATATATATATATATATATATATATATATATATATATATATATATATATATATATATATGCGCTGCTTACTTAGATCAGTTGGTCGGATATATGTTAGTCAGTTCTAAGTCCTCTCTGGTCCGGCGTTCGATTTCCCCGGATTGTAGGGTGTGGTCCTCAGGTTATAGGCGCATGAGGTATGGCCAGGGCTCGTATCCATACCACTAGTTACCCTCCAGCTAAGTTGGTCAGACCTTCGAGCTCGGATCAACACTAGTGATAATCAAAAGTGCCACATGCTACCCTTAAATATGATAAAATACTATATAATATGAAATTTATACACTTAAAATTTAATTTTAAATTCTACTTCTGTCACTGAATTTTGACCTGTGTACAAATGTGGCTGCTCTCTAGTAGTTTCATTAGTGAATGGTCCCATTCATAACCTAGTTGTTATGTAGTTTGGCTCATTCTAATTAAATGAAGTAGATGGATATAATGTGTGGGGCCTATTATATTATTTTCATTGTTCTATTTCATAAAAGTTATTCTCAATTAATTAGATAAATATTGAAATTTATTTTAATTTTCTTCATTAATTATATTCAATTAATATTTCCTTCAGATGGCTATACTTGGGAGCATATTACATGGCAAGGACTTTCGAGAATGGTTGAGCTCTGCAGTACTTGTTGCTTATGAGGGGCAGGTGATTGATTGACATCCGTATTTTTTTCTCACTTACTAGATATTTCACTCTTTGTATGAAAGTTATAAAACAAAAATACTTTGGTTAGAAAACTATTGCATGTATATATAACTTTGTACTTCAACTTAGATTTGACCCGCAACTTGCTTTGTACTACATTTAGGATCAAGGCATTAATATTTATTCTAAAACTTCATGGCGGTAGAAAGGGTGCAAATTTAGTTTCTTTAACTAGGCATAACACAAGCACTGATGTATTTGAAGGACACCACGCCTCCACCGTAGTCGTGATGCTAGTTTATGCACTAGATTGCTAGGTTTTAGAATGACCTGTTTTATAACTATTACTCAACCCTAATAGGACTATTTCTAGCAATTCAAGAATAATATACGATTTCATATATCTAGCCTTCCTCACTTACTGTAGATTACCCAAATTAGTCATTTCTAGTGCATGATAATGCTGATCATCTCTAATCACCTACTAACTCCAAGTCACCATATTCTTTATTCTTATTAGAAGAGAGAATGCTCTAACCATCTACAGTTACTTGTTAAATCCCATCTATTCATATGATTTTTGGCCAACTAAGAATTATCATAATCAACTTTGGTCATTTATTGAATCAATGTTATTTAATTTCATTCATTTGTAGAAGAGGGACTATTCCAACTTCTACAGTTGTCTGTAACTTTAGGCTGTCCAATTAACTTTTTTTTTTAAAATAATTATACCTAATATCTTTAGCAATCTACGAAGTATAAGTTGACTAAATTATCCCTCCTTTCAAAAGATGAACCATTTTAACCATTTTAACCATTTTAACTGCCTAATTAATTTAATTCATTTACCTAGTCCCCACTTCTTTCAAAAGGACTATTATGATGACTATAGATTGCAAAAACACATTCATTTCAATAGATGGACTATTTTGATTGTAATATAATATCATCTATATCAATTCCATTACCACATGTAAGGACATTTGATGAATCCAACTTGAGTGGCTTATACAACCTATATGCATTACTCTATATGTCACCTTCTTGATGCAATGCATATCAACCTAATAGATGATTAATAGAACCACTACTAAAAACCTATGTTGCCTTTAGGATCATATTTAGATAGTTTCATCCTTACCTCACAAGAGCATCAATCTGACCAGTCGATGTCCCATAACTTTCCTATATTGCTCTGTTTCTGCCTTTAGGTTGTCTCAACTAGACCTAAAGTAGAGGACTAAACCAACTTCCTATAGGGTCCTTGATGACCATTTACTTTTGCTCCATTTCCACTTGTAGGTCACATAATATGATCTTTTTATAAGGGTTATTTAATTTAACTACATTCCATAGCATTATTATCACCCACATTTCTCTATTTACTCCTTTATGCAATTTAACTTTCACCTTAATGGAAAGATTACATGATCATCTACATTGTGCTTTATGACCTTATCACTCCAATAAATCATTGTGTTTAGGTTATATTATCTTCATGTCCAAATAAGGGCTAATTTAAACACTTTCACAAGCTTCTTACTCCACCCCATCATCATCTCTAGGTTATAGCTTCTCTGGCTTCATGGAATGATTAATTTGACCATTTCAAAATAAAAAATTATGATCTCATTAAGCTGATTCATTTCCCCTTTTTATTTTACAACTTTCACCTCTAAGAGAGGACTATTAAGGTCCCCTCTAGTGGCCTCCATGAACTTCTCACGCCATTTATTTGCCAATTGTAGAACATAACAAGTCCATATCTAAGAGAAGATTGATTTAACCATTTTCATTAGCTTCTATTCCCAACCTAACAAAGTACATCAACAAATTTAGACCATATTATCTTCACTTCTAGGGGAGAATCTGTTTCTTACCTCTCGTGGCCTCAATGACCTTAACACATTGTTTTTGTCTTAGTCTTCAGATTATAATGCTTTAACATTTTGGAGGGAAGCTTTCTTAGTAGTGGCCTCATTATTTCACCAACAATAATGATACTAAAAAAAATTATTTCAATTGTATTAGCTTGGCACCTCTCCTACTTTGAGGAAGGATGGCTAATTATAACTCATACTGATCACTAGTGGATAATGTTTTAGCTAAACACACTTGTAGCTTTTTTTTTAGAGTTATTCACATACAAATTATGTTCTCCTTTTTCATTTTACTTTCTCTAATTTTAATGAAATATATTTTAAATCCAAGATAATCCAACTCAACTACTAAGAATTTATAGCAATAATTACCTATAAAATAAATATTCTCTTAAGTATTCATCTCAAGAAGTTTTAAATTTTTATTTTTTCATTATAGGACTATACTAATTTAATTTTTCTTACCCAAAAGGTAGTTTTCATGAAAAGAAAAAAAATTATTGTTAGACTTAATTTTGCTCCTAATTTTTTAAGGCAACAATTGTTAAATCATTATTGAATAATTTAAATGCTTTTATGAAATGCCACAAACGTATTTCCATGATGATGTTTTTTCAATGCAATCATCCTACATAATGATTTAATCACAACTCATTTGACATGATGATTCACTAATTAAATGTACAATTTCAAGTTCCTAATGCAAATTGTATTTAATTAAACATAAATAAATTTATTATTTGTAGAGAATAAAGAATTTAAAATGAAGAAATTTTAAGTTATTTGCAATGATTTAATAGTTTATATAGTGCAATATAATGTTTTCAAGTTATAATGCTGAATAAATTTAACACCTTTGAAGTGTGATCATTGTATTTTCATGTAAATCATTGTTCCACAAAAATAAGATGCAAAAGAAGATCTTGAAATTTACTATGTCATATGTTTTGCTAGGTGTGATTCTTGATGCATATTGTGGACTTCATCATGTATTGCATCAATATAAGAAATTCAATATGAAGAAGTTTTAAGAAAAAAGTCCCACACATATAAAATTCTATAAGTACTACTTTTTCAATAGGGAGACTTAAGTAGCATAATATTTCAACATTTGTAAGTTTATAATTTAACATAATGCTCAAGATCTATTTTGAAACTTCATCAACAAAAATCATTTTTCTCTCTACACACCAATCTATTCTGAGTGATCCTTTTCATCCTGTAAAACATAAATAAATATTTATTAAAGTAATTTTCAATAAAGCTAAAATAAATAAATAGCTATTTTTTATATATCATCTGTGAACTTCTAATGGAGAAAAATTTTGGAGATTTGTTATTGTTTATGAATTCAAGCAATTAATCATGTTGGCTTGTATAGAAACATATACTCCTCTTGTCTCACAACTATAGCAAAACCTTTACTATTATCATTGCTTGGCTATGGATACTACGAAGAAAAAAATTATGTTAGAAAAGTTTCAAGCCAGTTACACTGTACTTTTTCTAATTGTCTGTGACTTAACACACTCAATAACAAATTTACATTTGCCTTTTAATTCCCATTACTTCGAGTGATGCTTTATTTAATAAGATTATCTGTTCATATTGATGATGGAAATATTTGATTGGAGCAAATAAACACCTTTTTCATCATACTCTTCTCAACCATCTACGATCAATCACAATCAATAAGACCATTTTATTTGTATTTAAATTTTATTCATTTGGTGTAAGGCATTTTTTCAATAAAAATTTTTGAAGGACATAAACAAAATAAAAAAAAAAATTAATAGATTTAAGAATAAATAAAGAAATTTAAATATAATAACTATATATAACTTTGAATATATAATGAAATGGTAATAATAACTTTATAATGTGATTAAATTGAAATCGATGTGTTGTACTTTATCCATTTATTAATTTTTTTTATATGAACTTTCCCAATAATAAAATAAGCTATTCCTAAGACTAATTCTTATAATATTTATACCATAGTATAGGCCATCTAGAGATAAGTTGAGCAATTATAAGAATTAAGAGACACTATTCCTCTTAAATATTTAAACTTAAGTATGAGGTATGCTAAGTAACAAAATCACCAACTATTTTACTCTATTGACATGTTATCTATTTTTGTTCATACTAACTATTTTACTCTATTGACATGAAGAAAATGGTGCCTTGAGATTCTATTTCTAGTAGCTACTAGTTCTTGTTGGATATGGTTGAATTCCTTAGAAAATGAAACTAATATTATATGAATTTGATTTTTAGGTGAATGCAGTAGAAACTAGCCACATGGATGCTAGTGATATATTTGACATCAGCCTAAGCAAGGGACTGCTTTTAGAAATGATCAATAAATTGCCAGAGTTCAAGATCACATGCTTGGAGTTTGTTGACCATTGTGAAGAAGCTATTTCATGTGCCGTTTGCCTTCAGGTAATATTATTTATATGTAATTTTTTTTGTTAGTAAATTTACATACATGCCACACAATACGTATATGTATAAAATTTTACATTAAAAGATGTATGTAAATACAAGTGTTTAGGCGTTATTTATGTAAATACATAAAATGTTGATGTTAAAGATTTAAGTGTTATGTATGTAAATATTAATTGTTTAGGCCTTACTTATGTAAATACCTAAAAATTGTGTGGCATGTATGCAAATGCCCCGTTTATAAGTTACATTATTGTGAACGAACTGTTATAATTAGGTTGACATATGGTTGGATTCATGTAGCATATTTTCTTCACTCAAGATTTTTTCCTACTGAAATTAGTTTGAAACACAGTAATGGCGCATAGGAGTTGTAATTAATGAATTAAGTGTCTTAATTAACCATAAGTTTGCTAACAGGATTTCAAGTGCGGAGACAGAGCAAGAAGGTTGCCAGCTTGTGGGCATTTCTATCACTTGCTTTGCATAGATACATGGCTTATAAGACATGGTTCCTGCCCTCTGTGTAGAAATGAAGTCTAGCCAAAGCCTACTACTTATTTCCTAAGCATTTCATATTTCTCAAATAATAAGAATACTAATATATATACATATATATATATATATATATATATATATATATATATATATATATATATATATATATATATATATATATATATATATATGCTGATCACTTCTACGGAAATAAATAATTGTTGAGGGACAATATGTATATTTGTTTTCAAAAAATGTATATATGAAAGTCAATTGGTTTATAACAATAGTTGGTTCGTATATTATGGCAGGATGAGAGATATTAAAGAAAAAGGAATATTTACATATATACCACTCAATTCCTATGTATTTACGTATCGATCCAACGCCTAAACTTCTATTTTTACATGCGTGTCACCTTACATATGTTTGAAAAGGTGTACTTCAAAATTTAAAAGTTAAAATGGTGTTATTTTTGTTACATATGCCATGAAAGATTTGGGTGGTATAAATGCTAAAAGCAAAATTTAGGTGTCCTATATAATTAAATAGGAATTGGGTGGTATGCATGTAAATGCCCCTTCATGTGTGCCCATTTTGAGGCAAAATCTAATAAACTTATTACTTTCGAAGAAATTTTTTTTTATTTACAAATAATAATGACTGATTTACCAAATGTTTGCATAACCGTAGCCGCCAAAATTTGAGACATCAACTTTCGCTAAATCGATCTCAACCATCAGCTGATAGCCAGGTAGAAATATTACATCAGTAGTACGCACGTAAAAATAACGTCCGTAGCCAATCAAAACACGCCACGACATCTCGCGCGGCAGCGCAAAAAAAACCGGCGCAGTAACACAGGGAATATTCCCTCCTGTGTTATTAATGTGTTATTGCGCGTTATTCATGTGTTATTGCGTGTTATTTATGTGTTATTGATGTGTTATTGTGTTATTATAACACCAAGAATATTCTCAGGATACAATAACACATGAATAACACACAATAACACTTGAATAACACGGGAAATATTCCCGATAGAGAAAAAAACGGCGCAGTAACACGGTGGAATATTCTCTCCCGTGTTATTCTTGTGTTATTGTGTGTTATTCATGTGTTATTCATGTGTTATTCATGTGTTATTCATGTGTTATTCATGTGTTATTGTGTTATTATAACACCAGGAATATTCCCAGGATACAATAACACATGAATAACACGGGGGAATATTCCCCGTGTTACTGCGCCGTTTTTTTTTTGGGTCGCGCGGGATATCGTGGCGTGATTTTATTGGGTACGTATGTTCCTCTACGTGCGTAGTACTGATGTAATATTTTTTCGATAGCCAGAGGATCAATCTTTACCGTCAGCACAGCACAATCTCTTTGTTCAACATGTGTTATGCATGCCTTATAAATATCAAGTCAAAGATATAAAGAAAGTTACATGCATGCGTTTCATGCATCTCATGTGTCATGAATAATAAATTTACGAGGCATTTACATAAATACCGTGAATATCTTATGTATTTACAAATCTAACACCTAAACTTTTATTTACTATTTATAACACTCAAATCATTCATATCACATTAAAATGCCACTTTTACTAACTAATGGTTTGAAAATAAATTTTCTGCATTCTAACTAATCAATTTAGTTTTGTAGGTTCTGAACCAACATCAACGATAATGAATTTCATTACATTTAAAAGGCTATTTGTCCCTTCTAACTCAACACATTTTAATACAATATATTTCACATGAAAACCAGCCAATTCTTATGTATCTAAATATCTAAAGCCTAAACTTTTATTTCCTTACATTTATACAGCCCAAATCTTTCACATCATATTGTTGAGAAATTTAGGGCAAAGAAATGCAAATTCAAAAGAAGCACACAAAGATTTAACGAGATTCGACGAAGATGCATACGTCCTCGGGAGCAGAGCTACGGCTTTCTTTCAATTCAAAAAAAGTATACAAAGTACAGAATAATCCATAGGATTACAAACAAGCATATATATAACCCTGGAGTACAATATGTAATTATAAAATTACCGCTGTACCGTACCGCGGGGTCGTTGCCCCCGCACCCCCAACCCACATAACAAAACTCCCCCGATTGGACAAATGCTTCCGCTCGCGAGCTCCGCTACGCTCGCTCGCTTCGCTCACTCCTTTCCGCTCCAGCATCTATCGCTTATCTGGTATATGAGCCACACCTAACATATATAACGAATTTTCTATTTTAACTTTTAAGAAGTGCGCATGTAAAACAACATATATGAAAAAATTGAAGTTTAGTTGATGTTAGATATGTAAATTCATTAGAATTGAGTGGTATCCATGCATGCAATCTTCCCACGTTTTAATATAATTTCTTAGAGAAATATCATTATTATGAAATACATTTTTATGAAATTTGGTTATACCTAATACAAAATAGTTTATAGAGTCAAATTTATAAATGTGCATCATGATCTAGTTGACCAACTCAGCCAAATGATCATCTAATGCTCGTACATTACTTCATAATATTCTTTGCCTTCTCATCTCATGTATGATTTATGACTCAAGAAGTATATAAAAAGGTATTCCACAAATGTTAGTTTCAAATAGATTATATTTTTAGAATAAATTATAAAAAAATGAAGATATCTTCTTTATATTTAATAGCGTGTTATGAGCCCTCTTAATTATGTTAGTATTGGCGATTCGCACATCATTTGTGTTTGGGCCAATAAATCCAAATTAGTTGAGCATATCAAATATGATAATTTCAGTTTTGGCAGGTTAACCAAACAAAGACAACTTGGCTTTTATTTATTTATTTTTTTGGAACTGTATTTATGTTGAAATATTTGACTACATTATTTAATATATCAAATGTGCATTCAAATCTACTTATTATAAACATGTTGATTATCAAGCACCTAAAACATCATACGACAATAATCATTAAATTAAAAAAATAAATAAATAAGCTAAGTAGCAAAAAGTATTTAAGAAAATTAGATCAAAATTATACTATTTGATGAAAAATTGTTGATAATCCAAAATTTTAAAGAAAAATACAATAAAGCTGAAAAATGGGAAATCCTTTCTTAAAAAAAAATCATGTTGATTGTTTGGTATGACTGATATACCATAAATGAGACAGATGCTGGAGTGGAGCGGAGCCCACGAGCGGAGTGGAGCGGAAGGATTTGTCCAATCGAAGGAGTTTCATTATGTGGGTTGGGGGTGCGAGGGCAACACTCCGCGGTTTGGTACATGAGTAATTTAAGTAATTATATATTGTACTATAGGGTTATATATATGTCCTGTCTGTAACACTAGGTGAGTTGAATCTTGTATTCTATACACTTTTCTGAATATTGAAAAGAAAGCCGCCACTCTGCTCCCGAGGATGTAGGCATCCTTGCCGAACCTCATAAATCTCTGTGTATTCTTCTGGATTTATGTCGATTCCTGTTTTTCTTCTCCTTAATTTCTCAACACTAATCATGTAAATTTATGTAACTACATATTTATTATATATGGAGAATTATGATTTGTTTTTTTTTTTTAGGAAAAATGAGGTCAATGCTCAGTCATATTACCAAAAAATAAAAAAAAATTCAACACCACAAAACTAAACATCATACAACACTATATCAGGATAACAATACAAAAATTAATAGAATCAACCAAATAAAAATAAAAAGAACTAAAAATACAATCATTACAGACTTCAAAAGTTAAACTCTAACGTAGAAAGAAGAAGAAGCACCTAGCTACAATAAACATCCACATCAAACAAAGATCCAAAACAACAAAATCATTGTGGAACTAATGCCTAAACTTATATCACATACACCAAAACAACCACATCAATAACAAAAAAGAGAAATTTCCAGAAAGATTCTAGAGACTAAAGCATCCACAAAATAAACTTAAATAAGACTAAGAAAGTAAAAAGGACATAACAATAAAGCCCATAAAAAAAGAAGGAAAAACAAAAACTAATAACATCAAAGTCATAAAAAACAACAGATAAAAGAAAAGCAAATTGACCTCATATACTAACTTAAAAGAAAATATTAAATTTCCTTCCTAATATAAAAAAATATCAATGAAATATATTTAAGACATGGTTGAATTTTAATAGAATAGATGGATAAAATCATATCTCAATCTAAACACGACAAATCAACAAATCAAGAGAGTACGCATCTGAACTTAACAAAAGAAGGAGAAATGATAACCAAACAATAACTATCTCATGCAAAGCTACAGAGAAGTTAGCCAAAGCAACAACCAGTAGAAATAAACCATAATATCCATAAATAAACAAAAAACAAACAACAACAAAAACTACCAATAACTACTACACCAAAACAACAACAATAAAATCACAAATACAAAAAGCCACCAACTATAACTCCAAAAACATAAAAAAGTAGCAACAACCATACAACCTTCAACCTCCAAAAACCATGACAACACACACACACAAATCTTAGCAAATTACCCTCTGAAAATAACAACAAATACAAACAACAAAATCTCAAAGAAGTAGTTGACAAAAGAACCAATAAAAACTCTATAACAACAAAAAAAAATTAGCAACCAATCAACCTTCAACAACAAAGAACCTAGACAACACCCAATAATAGCCGCAACAACAACATCAAAGGAGCAACTATGAGGAAAAAAGAGCACAAAAGAAGCCTATCCAACATAAGAATAAAAGGTAAAACAACAATATTAAAAAAACACTTATATTGAAATCCATGCCAAATAATCAAGAGAAAGACCAACAATATCCAAAAAAGAGCTCATAAACTTACCTGAAATGAAAATATTAAAAATCCATCCAAATATTATAAATATTTAAAAACCATTGGGTCAATGATATTTAAGATATGGTTGAATTTTAATAAATGGTTGAAAATTATCATAGCTTAACCTAATCTCATCAAAACAATAAATCAAGAGGACATTTGAACTTAATAGAAACCAAAATAAGCAAAAACAAAAAGAAACCAACAATCAAAAACCAATAAACATAAACCAAATAAAGACTAACTAAACAAAAAAGACAAAATCTCACAAAAGGAAACAAAAAAAAATCTTTAATAAATGAAGAAATATTATCTCTAAACTTTCATCTTCTACTCTTCCACTTAAGAATCTTGAAGATATTAAAAGTCATTCTTCCAAAAGTAGAGATACAATCATTAATAATTCTTTCAATCTTTCCCTCTAAATGACATAAGTAGCAACATGAGCAACCAGTAAATAAAATCTCTTACCAATTTTATAGGAAAAAGAATCCACTTGAGATGAAATATATAAAAGATTACCATTTAAAGGATGAAAATTCCAATAAGGAATACATCTTTTGACCAAATTATGGACAAAATTACATTCAAATAAAAGATGAATGTGTTTCATTTTGATTAGAACATAAAATAAAAGAATAGTTATTTATAATATCTCTCCCAATCAAAACATCATAAATTAATTAAGACCATTAAGTAAAGTTTTTTAAGTATTAATGTCATATCTAATAGAGTAACTTTTTAGCCAGACATGCTTATTTCAATTCACAACTGTAGAACTATCAAAATATAAACCATAAACTACTGTATTTGTCTCAACCATTCAAAAGACAAGAAATGAAACCATTTTTAATTGTAATAGCAAGAATAGACTTTAAGCAAAAAAACGAGAATATAACAAAATGAAGGAAAATACTTAAATCAATATTAATAATATCGCCATTTTTAATAAAAGAAGGAGGATTAAACCATATGAAAATAACATTACAAAATTTCTTGAAAAGAGAAGAACCATTTAACTAAGGAACCATTCAACCAAAGGTCAAAAAAGAAAAGAAGATTACTATTAGAACTAAACTGAAATTGAAGGCAATTCATATTTCTAAATGCCACTTGACATAAATGCTTCCAAAAAGAGGAAGAACTATTTTTATGTCTAATCCCAAAGGACCCATAATGATTAAAACATAAAGTAGCTAAAAGAGAAGACAAATTAGTGTCTCCTTATATTTTTGGATTTACATTAAATTCAACATATCAAGATAAGACAAATCAAGACCACTATATATCTTAGGCTTGGATGTATTAAGCTAACAAATGGTATGAGACTTAGATTATAACCATCATAAAAAAGAAACTTTTGACATAAAGAAGAAACTTAAGAATAGAAATAGCACCAAACTAAGCATTAAAATAACTCCAAATACTATGTTTTAAAAGAACAAATAAGATATTTATCTTTATTAGCAGTCAAATTAGTAGACCTGAAATAAATGAATTAAACATTATAGATTCAAGGGTGACTTGTATGCCTGCAATTTAAAGTATGCTAAATATAACAAGGCCTAATTATTTGTCCTCATTTGATTCGATTAATACCACATCGGTGTAACATGAATTAGTTTTTTTACTCACGAACAAATAAAATATAATTTCTTAAATAAGAAAAGGAAGATTCACATACATACCACTCAATTTATATGTATTTACTTATCTAACACATAAACTTCAATTTGTTACATATATTCCATTTTACTTAGGCATATGAATGATGTTTTTTACGTTTCAAAAGATAAAAAAAGTGGCTTTTTTAATGTCATATGAAAGGTTTGGGTTGTTTGAATATAAAAATCAAAGTGTAGATGTTATAGATGTACCATGCATGTAAATGCCCTAATACAAAAAAATAAGATCAAGTAATCCAAGTGAAGCCTAGAGATTAGCCATTGTTAGAAAACAGTAAAAGGGCATTTATATAAATGCCACCCAATCCTTATGTATTTACATATTTAACATATAAGCTTTTTCTTTTTTATATGTTTATCATCCAAATCTTTTATTTCACATAAGAATATCATTATTTTAACTTTTAAATAGTTACATATTTATTTTCACGCATAAATAAGGTGGAATATTGTATATTAAAAATATGTCAACATGAATCTCAAGGCAAATATATGATTGTGGAGGGATGAATGAGTGATCGAACGTCTTTCTGACGACTGAAGGATTGGATACTAACAAAGAAGGTATTGAGGTCGGGCGATTGGAAGAATGCGGCGAACAATTTTCTATAGAACGACGATCGACTCAAAAGCCAATCAACGAGTTACTTAGTCCCGGACTGTGCACTAATTTAGCGTAGCGAGTAGTCGACAAACTTTTCATCGATCAAATATATTTGCAGCCTTATTATGCCCTAATGTTTTTGTGATTACAAAAAGGCCCCACTCAAACCTAATAATGAGGGAACTAACTAGTAATTTTATAATAACAATGACTTATTCCTATAAATAGGGGGTTGATGTCATGAATAAAGGTTAAACTCTTTTATTGTTCTCTTATGTGCTCTCTCTCTCTTTGTCTAACCACTTACTAGTAGAACGTTTTATACATTGGGTGTGTTTCCCTGTTTTTTTCGGATTTAACATCCTTTAAGGTGCAATTAGCGTGAAAACATGCAGTCAACAAGTAGAGGAACCCAACAACAACAACATGAAGAATCTAGTGAGAGGAATGTGGTGGAAGCAACATGCACTAAGGTGCTCATGGAAGAATTCGTCCAGCAAGCCTAGCAAGATTTGAGAACTCAGATCACCAACCAGATGTCAGGACAATTTGCGGAGGTACCAAGAGCCGTGGCTGCCTTGAGAGCAGTCTCAGTCCCGAGAGGAAACCCACCCCAATAAGGGGCAACTAAGCCCCCTTAAAACCACCAACAAACAATAGAGGAAGATTGATCAGCCTACAAGAGAAGCAACACGATGGTTTGTACCAAGACAATGCCGGATCTGCCCCTGTCCAGGAGAGGAACTCACTAGTGCAGACTGAGGTACATAGGCAGCCATAGAACACCTTCTCTCTACAAGTCTCGAGAGCTAAAATCTTGGAGAAGTTCAAGATGCTCGTCTTAGAATCATTCAAAGTACGACCAGATTTTAATGACCACCTCACATCATTCAAGTCGTCCATATGGTTGTTAAAATTTTTTGATGCCCTCAAGTGTAAGCTTTTCTTCATGGAGTTGAGATCAACCACATTAAGGTGGTTCGACGGGTTGCCCTTGGGGGTAATCACCTGTTTTGCGGATTTTGTAAGACTCTTTCTATTGTTGTTTGCCACTGCAATGAGGCCTAAGAAAAGTGCTTGATCCCTATGACAACTGAAACAGGGAGCTAACGAGAGCTTGCCATCTTTTTTTGCACACTTCTAGAGTGAAACACTGGACGTCTTGAAGCCCACCATGGCTGCGCTAACACAAGGAGTGAGGTCGGATAGGTTCTTTTTTGACCTCGAACTCGTAGAGCTTCTAAGCTTGATCGAGCTATTTGAAATGGCCACCAAGTATATTGTCTCCTATGAGAATGCCTTGAGCCCGCCAAATAGAGGCAATAGAAAAGACTGCCAAAAGACAACAGAGGAAAATCCAGAAAAAGTGCATGATCATCCAACCACCCTCGCTATGAGGGTCAACCCGACAATCACTCCACCTAGTGTCTTGAGGATCAAAGGAAACAAACCAAGGCCCAAAAATAACGATCATCCCATCATTGTGAACACCCACGGTATAATCCCGGGATCCTCTGCGAAACTGCACTCAAGGTGGATGAATTTTGGAGTGGTGCTTGAAGTAATTCTTGGTGACTTTGAGAGCTCTATTTAAAGAGACTTCTGGAGATTTAAAGGAGAGTCTAGAGGGAGAAAGGGAGAGTTCTTTTAGAGAGAAGGAGAGCCTTCTTAGAGAGGAGAAAGTCTTCAAGGCTTGCTTAGATTTGGAGGAGAAGAGGAGACGTGAGAGATATCTTCTTCACTACAGTTCTAAGTGAGATTAGGTGAAATTGTAAAGAGAGTGAGTGATTCAAAGGAACTAAAAAGATTGTTTGGGAAGGAGTTTAAGATAAGTTGTGTATTTTGTTTATTTAACTTAGTCTTATTTTTTAAACTTATATTTATCTATAAATTCATGTGTTGTTGTTTCTTCCCCATGAGATCTGAGTAGTTTCCTTTGTCTTTCTCCCTACAATGAGGAATAATTATGTAAAGGAATGAAGTTTAGTAGAAATTCTTTTAATTCCATAAATTGTGATGATTCAAACTTTATGTGTAATTTACTTATTGATCTGACCAATTGAATTGTTAAAATTTATTGTGACACGTAGTGACCTGAAAGGGCTATGCTTTCCTCAATAAAGTAAGAATCACATTTTGTCTCATGGATGAGAATGTAGTCCATGGGGTTAAGTGCAAATAAATAAGAAAATAAGTTTTGATGGGTGTAGAATCGGAGGTTTTATAGTGACAAAATAAAATTTTCAATTTGGTTTAGATGTTTGGAAACTAAAGTGAGATTGCTAGCCTTCAGGTGACAGGTAAGTGAGAACTCTAGAGTGACAGCTAATATCTTCCCAACCTAACCAAGGGTTTATGGACTAAACTTTGGACAAGCCAATGTTCTTTATGCACTTGAGAGAAGGTAAAAAATCATTATGCTTCTATTTGACACAATACATTAATTATATTTAAAATTATTTGATTCTTACATTGATTATAAACTAATTGCAAGAAGAAGGATGTTTTATACAAATTTGAAATTTTCTATACATTGTTAGTTTAGAATTGCTTATTGGTAACTTTACATTTTAACCTTTTTAGATTGTGTTGCATTTAAATTTTGCATTTACTTAGCATACTTAGAATTCCCTTTAATTCTGTAGAATGATATGTATACTTTCGTAGTAACCATAGTGTGTAAACCACTTTATTAACTTTATATATTATTTAATTCTGCACACTAGTCACTAAATAGATTTTGGGCTAAGCTTTTGGCCATATTTCAAAACTAAAATAATTGTGTAATTGCGGGTCAAATCAAGTTTTGGGTGTCGTTCCCGAGGATAGCAACAAAACCTTTTGACTTAGGAAAATATTTATTTTAATTGTAGAATTAACATAGGAAAACTGTTGTGTCGTTTATACACTTGCTTGTGTGTGTGTTTAAAAATAAAAATAATATATATATATATATATATATATATATATATATATATATATATATATATATATATATATATATATATATATATATATATATATATATATATATATATGCACTTTGTGTGTTTGTTTTAGTTATTTATCTTTAATAGTGTATGCATAGTACGAGATCTGAAGGATTAGTGCCTTACAATTTTGAGTTAGAGCGAACTATTAGAAAAATTAGAAAAAAAAAGAAACTTCACAATTTCCAAGAAATGACAAATATTTTACGTAATAATTTAGAAAATTAAATTGATGAGAATGTACAAAAACCTTTAAGAGATTTTGCTAACCCTACGATAAATGAAATTCATCGAAGTATACAAACTCCCATCATGGAAGCCAACACATTTGAATTAAAACCTATTATCATTCAGATGGTACAAAATAACCAGTTTGGGGGAACTCCATCTGAAGATCCTAACTTACATCTTGCAAGTTCTCTAGAACTTTATGACACATTTCAATATAACGGTGTCTTTAGTGATACTGTTAGACTTATACTTTTTTCTTTTCCTTTTTCATTAAGAGATAAAGCTAAAATTTGGTTGAACACATTAGAACCTGGATCTATTAGAACTTGGAGTGACCTAACATAGAAATTGTTGGCTAAGTATTTTCTACCTTCAAAGACCGCTAAACTTAAAAGTGATATTACAAATTTTTATCAGTTTGAAGGGGAATCAATATACAAGGCTTGTGAACACTTTAAAGAAATTCTTAAGAAGTGTCTCACATCATTATTTGCTCGATTCATTAATAATTCAAATATTTTATAATGGGTTAGTAGGACCTCTTAGATCTATTATTGATGTTGATGCTTGTAGTTCATTAATGTCAAAACCTTTTGATAAAACATATTCTTTAATTGAAGAAATGACTATAAACAATTTTTAATGGCATTCTGAAACGTTAAATCCTAAAAGAATAGTCCGTGTTCATAATTCTGATGTTATTTCTATGTTAACATCTCAAGCAGCTATAATATCAAGTAAGCTAGATCAATTTGGATTGAATTTATCTCAAACACCTTCAGGGACTGAAGAAAATTCATTAGGACAAATGGTTGGTTTCAACATTCCTACATTTGAGATTTTAAATGCAATTAACAATAAACCTAATAACTTCTATTCTAACTATGACAACCCAGGTTGGAAAAACTATCCTAACTTTAACCAGAATTATAATTCTAATGGAGCTAACTTTCAAAAGGGAAACAATCAAGCAAACCCATTGGGAAACTGAAACAACCAGGGTAGTACTAACTATAAAATAACTTATCCTCCATGATTTAGCAGTAACCAAAAACTTAAGAAGAAGAAGTTGTTTATAGAAGAAATGGTGTTACATATGGGTAATCAATTACAAAGTTAAGGGGCAATAATTAGAAAAATTAAAAATCAACTGGGACAAATTGCCAACGCCCTTGGCAATAGGCCTGAATGAATTCTTTTTAGTAATACTGGAATTAATCTTGAATACTAGAATAAAGATCAAGTTAAAGCTGTTCAACTAAGAAGTGGAAGATAATTGGAAACAAACGTTCAAAAAGAGATTGAATTTGAGAGGAGAAATTGTAAAGGCAAACAAAGATACTTCTCAAGACTTAGAAAAAAACTATTTCTTTAATGATGATCATCTTAGAATAACCACCACCTCCATTTCCTTAGGACTTCGACAATAGCAGTCAGATAAACAATTTTTAAGGTTTCAAGAAATATTAAAGAAGTTAAGTTTTAATATACCATTTGTTGAAGCTTTGGAATAAGTACCAGGCTATGTAAAACTTTTTAAGGATATTCTTAACAAGAAAATGAAGTTTATAGACAATGAGACCATTGCCCTTAGTAAAGAGTGTAGCGCCATAATTTAAAAAAAAAACATCCTAAAAAACTTTAAGATTCTAGTAGCTTTACTATTTCATGCGTAATAGAAGATAGATTTTACGGGAAAGCTTTATGCAATTTAGGGGCTAGCATTAATCTTATGCTTCTATCTATTTTTTAAAGGTTAGGCTTAGGAGAGACTTCTCCCACATCTGAAACTCTTTAGTTAGCTGATCGATCGATTACTCACCCGATGGGAATTATAGATGATGTGTTAGTAAAAGTGGATAAATTTATCTTTCTTGTAGATTTCATTGTGTTAGATATGAAGAAAAATAAAGAAATTCTAATCATTTTAGTGAAACTTTTTCTTACTACTGGAAGAGCGATGATAGATGTGTAAAAAGGAGAGTTAACCATGAGAGTCAATAATTAGGAAATTGCATTTAATATATCAAAATTGATGAAATATCCAGCAAAGGGAAGAGATGATAAATGTTTCAAAATGAAACTTATCAATAATCTAAGTAATAGTGATTTTAAGGAATATTATGAAGAAAAATGGAACAATAAGAATTAGATTACGAAGAAGATACTGATATGAAAGATAAAATAATTGAAAAGATAAATGAGGATACAAATTATGTTCAGGAAAAATTTGAGCAGTTGGACACAGGTGAAAACATTAAATCTTTCAGTCCTTCAATTAAAAATCCTCTTGAACTAGAGATGAAGGTTCCACCTATGCATTTAAAGTATGATTTTCTAGGAAACTCATCTTCATTACTCGTTATAATATCCTCAGACCTAACTGAAAGTCAAGAACAAAAATTAATGGAATATTTTAAAAATTATAAGAAAGCTTTTGGATGGACGATAGCTGATATTAAAAGTATGAGTCATTCCATTTGTATGCATCGAATTTTAATGGAAGAGAATCATAAGCTGAAGACTGATCCTCAAAGGGAACTGAACTTAATAATGAAAGAAGTTGTAAAGAAAGAAATTATAAAGTAATCACATGCTAAAATTATTTATCTTATCTCGGACAATTCTTGGGTTAGTTTGATCCATTGTGTCTCTAAGAAATAAGGAGTGTCTGTATCTGTTAATGAAATGAATAAATTAATTCAAACTCAAGAAGTCATCAGGTGACAAATCTGCATTGATTATAGCAAATTAAATCTCATCACAAGGAAAGATCACTTTCCTTTACCTTCTCTGGATCAAATGTTAGACAAACTAACAGTGCAAAAATATTTCTGATTTTTGAATGGATATACCAGTTATCACCAAATTTCTATATCTCTTTAGAATCAAGAAAAAATCATATTCACTAGTCCTTACGAGACTTTTACTTTTAGATGGATGCCCTTTGGATTATGCAATGCACCATCAACTTTTCAAAGATACATGATGCCCATTTTTTGCAACTTAATTGAGAAAGAAAATGAAAATTTTATGAATGACTTTTAGTGTTTGATATTTCATTTGAGTCATATTTAAATCATTTTAAAAAAGTACTAAAACACTGTGAAGAGACAAGCTTAGAATTTTAGAAAATGGTGTGGAAGTAGATCCGATAAAAAATCAAGTTATTACTGAACTACATGTTCTTACTACAGTGAGAGGGGTTAGGGGTAGGACATGCTGATTTCTACAAGCGATACATTAGAGAATTTTCAAAAATCAGAAAGCCTCTGTGCCAAATTAAAAAAAAAAAAATGCTTTATTTGATTTTAATCAGGAGTGCTTAAAGACCTTTAAATTGTTAAAAGAAAAATTAATCACTGCTCCAATTATTGTTTCACCCGATTGGGGGAAACTATTTGAGTTGATGTGTGATGCGAGTGATTATGCTATTAAGTATATTTAGAGACTAAACTCTAGATTAGCCGATGTTCTTTATGCACTCGAGAGAGGTAAAAAATAAGTATTCTCCTATTTTACACAATACTTTAATTATTTTTTAATACTATTTGATTCGTACACTGATTATAAACTCATTGCAAGGGGAAAAATGTTTTATACAAATTTGAACTTTTCTATGCATTGTTGGTTTAGACTTGCTTAGTGGTAACTTTACATTTTAGCCCTTTTAGATTGTGTTGAACATTAAAAGACAACACTAAAAACAAAAAAACAAAAAAAAATGTCAGCTGTGCTTAGCTCTTGATTAAGTCATATATAAAATGTGAAGAATTGTACCAATTAGCTCCCCCAACTAATCATTGATTCATTTCCCACATGATCTTCTCTCCATAACTCCACGCCATTAATCTCCACAATTACAAACTCATACTCAGCCTTAAACTCTCCGCACAACAACAATGGGCAAATACGCCCTAGATAAGGAAGAGGAGGAAGAAGAGACTATCTCCTTCGCCAGCATGGCATGCCACGTGCCACCCTCGCCGGAAAGCAGCCGGAATCCTTCCCCTCCCGGTGACCCCTTCTTCGAGTTTCGCCCCTCCCCAGAACTCTCCATCCCCTCATCGCCCGCTGATCTCCTCTTCTCAGATGGTCTCCTTCTTCCCCGTTCTCTACCGCCGGAATCCACCGAGAGCAACCCCCGGAGATGCCTCAAAGAGACCGCCGGCCACCGTGGAGGCAGTCGGAAGCTTACCATGTCGGCGTCCAAGAGGGTTTCCTTCAAACCGGTCACTATTACAAATTTAATCTAGAATCTTACCATGTTGTTTAATTTCTTATTTGTTGAACTGATATTTTATATTTCTTAAGGTTTTTAGATGTTTTGCTCCTCCTTTTATATAACATAACTAAATAATTAAATTTAATCATAAATATTTTTTCTCAAGTAATAATTCGTCGGATTCTTGAAATAGTGCCTAAAAAATTTACGTGAAATTGTATTCAGAGCATGCAAGTAAAAATGACTGATACTATAACACTGGCTATTACCTGTTCGGTTTTGAGTTGAGTCGGGATAAGCTTAAAATTAGCTAAAAAAATTCGATTTTAAACTTTGGCTCGCAGTTTGAATAGCTTATTTTAATTCGATCTTGATCCGAGTCAGAAATTAAAACAATTTTCTAGCTATTAATGTTCTTCGAGTTGAATACACTAAATTCACAACCCCAATATTAGTTCACTTAATTATCCAATTTCGAGCGGAGTTGGGCTTTGCTCGAGAAAATTACCCTCCAAAATTTTGACTCTAGCTCTGCTCATTTGTTTCAATCTTAACCAAAATTCAAAATAATTTTCAAACGATTAACAATCTTAGAGCTAAGTTCGCAGTCATAATTATGATTATGACAATCAATTAATCTAATTATAATATATTGAACGATAACTAAAAATTCTACTAATGATGCAGGTGGAAGAAGCATCGCCGCCGGCGATCACTGGAAGGCCAATACCACAAGGCAGGAGTGGCAGCCGCCAAGTTCGTCCAGCGGCTCCGCCAGCAAAGAAGGAGGCGGAGCGGCGGCGCGGTATGTTGGGGTTCTTAAAGACGGCTTGCAGGGAGTGCCATGCTTTGGAACCTTCAAGCCAAGCGACGGAGATGAGGCCATTGCAGGCTTACAGTGTTAGCAGTTATAATCATAATGGGAAGCTGAATCGTATGGCTCCCCCTTCCCTGATCAGCATCCCGCGAGGAAATTCGAAAAAATAGTAAGATAATTTTAAATCAACACCGAATATATAATTATCTGAATGTTAAAGAAAAATATTTGTTGTTCTAATTTTTATAACTGTTTTGTAGTTTTTATGGTATTAAATATTATTTCATAGGTTTAATTAGTGCTTTATTGTTTATGCTAGTGTTGGATCCTAAATCATACTTTGTGAACACGTACTGAGAGTTTGGGGATCGAGTGAAGGAGAAGAGAAGAGAAAGAGGGAGTATAACCCGTCAGGGGTTGCTTGTTGAAAGAGTGAGTGTAAGGTCCTTTATTCATATTTTTTTCCTCTTATCATAGAGGTATATTTGTAAAAGTACAGAAATGAGATAATGGTTATGGAAACTGCTATTAATGTAGTGGATATTCTCATCAATTGTATGAATTTTATGTCATATTTGTATTACAATTTGAATCTTAACTTAACGGTAATTGGTCGGCCGACTTGCTTGAATTCCTTTGACTGAAGCGACCGGCTGAATAAAGATTTCGTCCGACGCAGTAAAGGAGGGTCGATCGGTCAGTCACGATCAAGAATTCATGCCCGCGTCTCAGTCGGTCGGGACTGTTGGCGTGACATGCCGCTGCAATCTCTCGACGCAATCTGTCAGTTTACTCTCGATTGCACAATAGCATAAGGTAGGACACTCTGGTTATCTAACCATCATCTCGGTTGTCCGAATGTAGTTTATACAACTAGCCAACTAATTTAATGAATCAATTTATTGCACTCATGTTATATTTATTTTTTATTATGAGAAGTTCAAGATTTTTTTATTTTTCAAAAATGTTAAAATTAAGGGTAATGCTATTTTGTAATCAAGTTCTAATTAATCAAATATGGTACAAATTGTCCTCATTTTAAGCATGCCAATTGTGGTTTATTTGACTAAGCCAATTTTGATAAGGAAATATTATTCTTCAACTGCCTTGAAAAATGTTCTGAACATTGTTGTGATTTCTAATATAAATATCGCATTTTCTATTATGAATTAATATTTTTCTTCATTCTGTCCTCTAATCAGAGATTATTAAATTACATCAATAGCTACGAATGCTCATATTTTAATTAATTTTTTGTTAGGATTATAATTATCACTAAATATCTAATTAGACAATAATAGGATCAATCTATTTAAAATATTTATCTATCCATTTGTAATTTTCTAGAAATAAATAATGATTTTTCTTGTGTTTATTGGCTTGGACCCTTTCATTGCAAAGACATTTTGCCCTCCTGCAAATATATATAATTATTTACTTATATTAGAAACAAATGTAAGTGGTCGAAGCATAGGGCAATTTTCTATTCAACAAAACTTTGGAGTTAGGCGGCAGACGGCAGTCCAAGTCAAAATAATATTCAAATAGTTCTTGTTTGTAGCGAAGTTGAGTTTTTTAAAGTTGCTATTTATTTAAAATAAAATTTGGGCATCTACATACATGCCACCAGTTGAATCTAAATTTATCTGGGAGTGACACCTAAGGAGTAGAACATAAAACTGGAGAGAGAAAATGAGAAAAAGAGAGTAGAGTGTACCGTAACGAACAGTACAATGAGAAGAATGTTTAACCTTTTATTCATGAAAGGGTCCTCTATTTATAGACAAAGGGGGTACAATATGTATAGTTACATGCATACTCCTGCTTTAACGGGGTGTTACATGGTATTTTGAGCATTTACATAAATGAGCCTATGACTCGACTACCCTATTGTTCGGTCTGTTGAGATTAATTGGGCTTGGATCGATAAGGCTTGTTCATTTGACTAAGTTGGTTGTGGGCTACCGACCAGCTCCTATTGATCTTTGATTATCCGAACTTGGCTGGGTCGACTGCTTTGCTCAAGCTATTAACTATCTAACTCTAGATGAGGAGCTCCTATCCAGGATAAGAATAGGCTGTGGGCAAATGGTGAATCATCTTAATTTGACATGTTGCTCATTTCTTGACAAAAGGTACTTCATTTATGGAGTCTATCACGGTAATACCTTTTGCCTCCTTATGAGGAGTCTTGGTGGCACTTATGAGGCGGCTTGCGATGTTAAAGCAAGAGTTGAGTCGTTTTGCTTGAGCTTAATAGATTTTGGTCATTGTCTCGAAGAGTCTTCGTCTAGTCAGCTTTAGTTCAAGATCGAAAGGATCTGCACTTAATCAGTTGAATCCTTTGATCTTCTGGTGATAAAACTTTTGGTCATATTTATGCGTGTCATCCCTGACCTTATTTTCGTTTCCCTTAGTCTGTTGGATTTTCTCAAGATTTGTGTTGGCGAATTATTGATGTACATGTTTTAGTTCCGCGATTCTATTGCTTCTCAAAAGTGATAGCTGTGATAAGAATAAGAGAATTAAAAGCAAAAAATATATTTATTTATTTTATAACTAGTACTTTAATAATTGAATTCTCTGGCCCATAACTTCTATAAATAAGGCGTGGTTGGCGCCTTTGTTATTTGCATTTGCTTTTGAATTTGTGCCTCTCAGTCGACTAGCTTTTGGTAAAAAGCCCCACAGGATGTACCTCCCAATGGAGATAATGATGAAAGCCTTCAAGTTATCTATGTCGAAGCCCTGCCCTGAGAAGGAGCCAAAAAGAAAGAAATAACCAAAATTAGGGAGCCGATCGGAAGGTGAGAAGAGGCTAAGGAGAACAAAGAGGCCAGAAGGAGGGAGAAGGCCCAAGGTTGAAAAGAAGTTTTGGGGCTCTAAGAGGTCAGATGATGGAAGTTGAACAGAGGGAGAAAAATGACCTAAGCAACTCACTTAAATGAGAAGCCGGTAGAGGATCCAGGGGACGAGGTTACGTTGTTCGACTCACTTACACTTCAATAGAATGAAGGGGGAGGCAAGTTGGGTGACCTGACTGTTGGTGCATTGACGGGTATGTTACTAAGGCTCACAGTTAACTGATCAAAAAATCAACCTAGAGAGTTAAAGGAGCTCAATAGCCAAAGGACTGGGGGGGTGTATGGTTCCTTTTTTGGTATGCGGGAGCAGCACTATAGACATCTCGCTACTGGCTGGTGTGAGCTTCCCATCATTTCAGTGGTCTAAGATGGATTGACTTCATAGTATGACGAAACTTGATCTTTGTGTTTAGAAAAAAAAAATCATTAATGTTGTTAACATTTATTTGTAGGTGTAGATGAGGCGGTCCTGATCATTAATTTGTCATTAACAAGTGCTAACTGAGACCGCTTTTCTAGAGTACCCGAGGAAACTCCAGCTTTGATGCAAAACTGAGGAAATATGATCGACCTCCAAACTGATCCCCTTGAAGACCCTAAAAAGAAAACCGACGATTGGTGGAGGTTACTAACATCATTAGTTCATCGCTTGAAGAAAAATGAGGATTCCTACGCATGGGTTGTCAGGCTGCAGTGAGAGGTTGAAATAAAGAAGCTTTGTGAGGAACTTAAAACCTGGTGGACCTTGCAACTCCTTGGGTGGAGATGACTGATGTTCAAGGGACTTGCTAAGTTCTTCAAATCCAGGCTCAAACAGATAAAATATATAGCTTTATGTTCAAGAGTAGAGTGTGGTATAAAAAGTTACTTTGGTGAGGGATTGTCTCGGCTAAAGCGGTCGAGAACCACTTATAAAATTTTTTTTGACTAAATAAAATTCCACTTTTATAAATTTTTGAAATTTTAATTTCAATAATTATTTTATCTTGAATTCTATGTTGATGTGACTCAAATTTTTGAAATTGAGGTACAACTCTTTTGCAAAGCTTTAACTTCCTCTGTTACCGTATATATAAGAACAAAGGGTTTGACTCTTCCGAGCTTTCTGATTTTTCTTTACTCCCTTTGTTTGTTTTTCTTCTTTCGCCCTTGTTTTTTTAGATGACTAGCAAATATTTGTCCCAATTCATTCGGTCTTTTTTCATGACTGAGAGATCCACCATTTCTTCAAGCAATGTTGCTCTGCTTTAGGACACTTGTGTTTTTGATGTTGATACCCATATGGAAGCCATTGGTCCGGATGATCAGGCTACCAAAGTTTTTGGTAGAGATCTCATTTTCAACAAAGACCATATCCAGTGAGTCTCCAATTTTCATTTTGCAAGTTGTGGTTGATCGTGAAGCACTATAATGTGATCTATCACAAATCAAGCTCCAATAAAAAAGCCACATAATAATATATGATTTACTATCGATGAAGAGAGATCCCCTGGTCGTAGGAGCTTCTCTTACATGCACTCATTATGTGTCAAGCTAGTTGCTACATAGTTTTTGGGTTGACCAAAAAGTTCCACATGTTGATAGTTGAAAGCAAAATAAAGGACTAAAAACATCGTTTTTTTTATCGGGTCAACTAAAGACTGAGGGATTTTGACCCATCCTTCAACGGAGTGTATAAGAAGAAGATTGTGACTCCTCAGATCCAAGGTGTGGCTTTGTCTATTGAGTTGAGGCATATGTTTGTCCTCCAATACACCACCAGGGTAATGGTGAATAGGGTTTTGAACCCAGAGAAGTTCAGCACAATGGTTGCAAAGGCAGAGAGGCGTTAGACACCTAGGAGGAGAAGTAGTGGATTGAGATAATTTTCTACCTTTCTCAAAAGAAGCTGTGAAATAAGGTAGTTCTACTAAAATCTATTGGTGATGTGAGGGAGGAGGAGTTAATGGTCTGCACTGTTAGCAAGTTCCCATGTTTGGAGATGATTGAGGAGTTCTTCAATGTTTAGGCTCAACATCTCAAGCTCTGCACAAAACTAGCGTTCGACTAGTTTGTGGGGTCGGATTGGCCAACCTGACATGGAGGAATTCACCATGCTCTTTTCAAATCCAATATCAGTAGTAAGAATGAGATATGAATCCGAAGAGGAACACCTAGAAGATGGAGGTTTGTCTAATGTGTAATTTGGCTTCAAAGGTTATTCTACTTAAAATTTTTTTTAATTTAATTACAATTTAAAACTAGTAAAGCATATGGATTTTTTTGTAAAGGAAAGGACTTTAGAATTGAATGATATATTAAAAGAAGTGTGAAAATTTACCAACTTTTTACCGTTGCCTCATTTTTACCTTTATTGTAATGTGTTGGTGATGGTTGATTGCTCGTCTCTTAGGAGAGAATTTTCGATTGTATTTGATGTTTTTATTGCAAGTCTAGGATTCCCCTATCTATTTTGCTCTGTTGGATGTTCATCTCCAGCGACGGTAACTGCTGAGACTTACTTCTAGAGTGAGTTTCTTTGTACTCTTTGTAGAGCTTGTTGCCACAAGGTAGAGAACCACCTATGGAGCTTTGATGATTTTGATTTTAGAGAAGTTTTTAATTCGTGGGCATTAAGGGTTAGTTTTTTTAGTTAAATGTTCATCAATCATCTAGTGTCATTGTCTACCATTTTAAGCATTTTCTACTGATTGGATGGCCCAAAGATATTGTTGGTCATTTTAAACATCTTTTACCAATCAGTTGAATTGCATTGTTGTTAGTTTTTTGGGGTATTGATGCCCGACTCAAGTCTTATACTTCCCGAGTCTTGACTGTTTGACTAAAGAAAAAATCTTTGAGATCATATATAATCACGTCTAGGGGACTCCTTTACCAGTCCAAGTCTTGAGTTTTTAGGCTTTAGAAGCAACCCTTTGGTTGACAATGAATGAGCTGGTTTAGGTCTGGTCTGGCTTGCCGACTGACTGTCCATGAGAAGTTGGATTGACCTTCTTTAGTACCAGGTCCCTGATGACTAAAGTATTCTCTCATACTTATTTATTGTAGTAGTAGTAGGTCCTCCTCTTAACTTCATTCCACCAAAGGGCTAGGTTGGTGTGGTTCTCTTCTACCAAATTGAGCACAAACATTGCTCTTTTAACGTTTTCCGTCTCCCAGTCGACCATGTCTTCATCATCAAATGTTGAGGCTATCACTACCTTTTGGTTGTGGTGATTATATTTGACTGACAACATCACTTCCATTCCATGTGACAACATAAAGGGAGTTTTCTAATTCGATGTATATGGTGTCGTTTAGCCAGCCTAGAGGATTTAAGGAAAGATATAAGCCCAATTCCCTTTCTTCTTCGAATTTTTCCTTAGCTGATTTTAAATGATTTTGTTTGCAACATTTGCTTGCTCATTGGTCTGAGGGTGATGTACCAATGCAAACTTCGGACTTTTCCAATGACTTTGGTAGAAATCTTTCACTCTTTGGAAAATAACCAATGTCATGTTGTTGATAATGATGACCAAAAACTTATATCGACAGATGAGGTCTGTTCAGATGAAGTTTCAACTGACTTCCATAGTAATTCAACTAGCATCTTCATCTCGATCCATTTTGACAAGTAATTAATGATGAATAGAAGGAACTTGTGTTGGTTCTTTGGTGGAGGAATGACTCGAGGATGTCCAGTCCATAGATGGTAAAAGGCCAAGGGCTAGCAATTGGTTGTAATCTATAAGCTGACTGATGTTACAATGGCACGTGTCCTTGACATTGCTTGCACCTTCTAAAAAAATCCTCCCCGCCCTTCATTAGTGTAAGCCAAACGTATCCTTATTATTGAACTCTATGTCCAAGATTTTTCCTCCAGAGTGACTCTCACACTCCCCAAAGTGTATTTTCTAGAGGTCATTCATTATCTCATTTTCTCTTAATAAACGAAGTGGCTGAATTTTAGAATAGTTTCCCTATTATTAGCTGGTATTGAGCCACTTTGCATTTGAATCTTCTAAGGTCGATGAATTTTTCAACAATATTTATAGTTTTTAAGTAGTGGGAGTAGGGATCCATACAATGTTTTACTCCTTCAATTTCTATCTTTAATGCTTCAGGCTCTTTAACTGTGGGCGGTGTAGTCTTTGAGGTGTTTCCTCCCCCAAGGGAAAGCAATTAGACATAAGATCAAATATTTGATTATTCTCCCTAACCATATATTTAATATTGAATTTAACAAACATCTAAATCTCATTTTAACTTTGTTAAGGTATTTAACCATCATTTTATCCTTGGATTCAAATTCTCCATTCACCAGATTTTCATTAGATTTGAATCTGACTTCACATTAGGATGTCAAGCACCCATTTTATAAGCTAAGCACAGGTCAAGAATTAGAGCCTCATACTCTACCTAGTTGTATTTAACTTCAAATTATATTGCGATCAAGTGGTGGAGATGCTCTCTGATTGGACGGCTCAGACCAAGCCCGATCTCCCCCCTGCGTCTAGTTAGAGGCTCCATTTATATAAATACCCAAGTTTAGATATTAGTAATGGTCACTAGGTTTAGCTCACATGACTTAGAAAGTTCACCAAAAAGTCGGGTACTACTTGCGCCTTGATTGTGGTTCGGGGGACATAGAAGATGTCAAACTCACTAAGATCTACCACCCACTTGAGGAGTTAATTGGAATGCTCTGGCTGAGTGAGAATGGATTTCAGTGGGTGGTCAATGTGACTTGGATCAGATGCCTCTGTTAGTAGGTCCAGAGCCTTCGAGTGGAAAAAATTAGAGCAAAAGTTAGGTTTTCTAAAATCAACTACTAATATTGACGCCTATAAGAACTCAACTTGGGTAGTAGACTAAGAATTGCTTTCTTAACTTATCTCGAATAAGAGCTAATGGACTCAAGCCAGACTCCAAAGTACAGAGAGATTTATTCATTTAATTTTGGACTTTGGAGTAGTGGCGACAATGTCAAAGAATGTTTTAGCTTTTAAATGCTTTGTTTCACTCTACCAACCATCAAAGTTATTTGCTTTCCTTACCATTTTGAAGAATGATTCACCCTTGTCACTCAACTTGGAGATGATCAAACTTAAACATTTTATCCGACTGGTTAGCTTATATACTTTTTTCATGTTTTGAGGGGAAGACATGTTCAACAATGCCTATTCTTTCTTTGGAATAGCCTTTATTCATTAGGGGGTTTGGAAGAAGCCAAGAATTCTATCTATTGACTTCCCGAATGTACATTTTAGTGGATTAACCTCATGTATTTTTTTTTTAGTTTTGAATGTTTGGCTTGAGTTATTTATGTTTTATATGATTGACTGATTTTTAACTAGTACGCCATCCACATACACCTCAATATATTTACCCTTTTATTTAGAAAATATTATATCCATGAGCCGTCGATAAGTATCCATAGTACTTTTAAGCCCAATGGGCAATACATTGTAATAATGCACCCCTCACTCATGATAAATGCCATCTTCTGTAGATCACCTAGGTGGATTTTGATTTGGTGGTAGTCTAAAAAAGTGTCCAAGAAGCTCACCACTGAATGGTCGATTGTTAAATCCACAAACATGCTGATCCTCGAGGAGGGTAGCTGTCCTTCTGGTACTAGTGTTGAAGTTGGTGAAGTTCATGCATATCCTCAACTTGTCATTTGTCTTTTGCACTATCACCACATTAGAGACCCACATTAAGTATTAAACCACCAGACAAAGTTGGCATCTTTAAGCTTCTTCATCTCCTTTGAAATTAGTCAGGTTAGAGTCATCACTAAAGACTTTATCTTTTGCTTTATTGGTCAGGTAACTGGATTAACGTACAGTTGGTGGCATGCGACATCGAGCGGTATCCTCAACACCTATGCTGTTGACCAAACAAAGACATCCCAATCCTCCTGAAGGTTTTTTATCATAAAGTCTTTAGACCATGCATGCAAATTCTAACTTATTAAAAAAGATTTATTGGACTCTCTATCGGCTGCAAAGCTTTCAAGAGTGGTCTCGCTAGTCTCGAGACATCTTTCATGTTATTATTGGAGATCGAGCAGCTTTTATTCCATGCTTCTGACTGCTCAGAGATAGCAGGTCTGAGATTTCTTTAGCTTTCCCTGAACGGTGATGATTTCTCATTCACCAAAAAAATGCACCAACATGTTGTATGTCAAGACCACAATTTTATATTTGTTCAGTAGAGGCCGACTGAAGATGACATTGTGTATTGTGAGTGAATGTACCACCAAGAAATCCTCTATGTTGGCGAGTTTCTTTTCATCTTCTCTCCAAGTAAGTGATAGTGAAATTACTCCCGGGGCCTCCTTCCTTCTTTAGATAAATTAGAAAGTAGGCCAGCTGGTTGGGAGGTTAATTTTGTCATACACTGACTTAAAAATGATGTTCATAGAGTTTCCAGTTTCGAGCATAATACTAACTATCTGACAGTTTTCTATCATCACTGTGATAATTTTAATAACATTGCAAGTATTCCCCCTTGGCAGTTAGACTGCATCGGTGAAAGTTATAAATTGACGGGCGCTGCGCTTGGGAGCAAAAGTTGTTGCACACCGTTTTCCCATATAGAGTCTTTTCTAACTGGCTCATTGTGATAAATCTCCTCCTCCACCAAAAATAGTTGTCACTGTCCCAACAATGTAGATCACATTTGCTTGGATGAGCTTATTTAGTATTTCCTTAATTGGAGCCTTCTCCTACCTTTTGGTCGCTATTTGTGGTGCCACAAATTTGTTATGCTTTCTAGTTCTATTTAACTCCTTTACCCAGCTCCAAATGTATCTACATTCTTTCGTACCGTGGAAATTGTCTTTGTGGTAGACACAGTACTTTGTATCTCAGAGAAAAGCCCCAGTTCTTATCAGTAATGCCTTCTTGAAGTACTCATTATTTTGAATGACTTCCACTAGATCTTCCATCAAGGCTCTCAATAGAGTGGCCTTCGGGTTCTCATGATCATTCAAAGATCGCTCATACTAACGACTTGACCGTTGATCAGAGTATCAAGTCTAACCTCAATAGTTGCTCGTTTTCCCCCCTCTCGGATGTCCCAGGTCGACTGATGATTTCATACCATAATTGAGTGGAACGATGCAGGTCTTTTCTTGATCTCCATTTTTCATCTATGAGGGGCCTCTTCTGTAGACAATGGTGGTCTGACTGACTGAAGTAGGGTAAGAGTTGTACTCTATGGCCAAAATATGATTGTTGGCTAGGTTCAAAAGTTTGGCGAAGGTTTTTGGTTACTTGAGTCCCAAAGCATAACTAAAGGTTCCCTCCTTCAGCTTTTGAGCTAGGGCAGGGTGTGCTACAACGGGTTCTAAACCTTGCACCTCCAACATCTCCTTTTTGAACTACATCATGAATGACCCGAGTCTCTCTTGTTTCTCTTGTCTGATCTGTAATAGAGCTTATGAACTCATTTGTAGCTTATGGGCACTGACAAACTGTGCCACAAACATCCTCTTAGAAACGGTGAAGGAAGTAATTTTTCAAGATGGGAGTCCATTAAACCACCTAAAGGCCAACTCTCTCAATGTGTTGAAAAACAAGCAACACTTTAGGGTGTCAATAATCCTCAACACGTACAGTCTAATAAAAAAAAGGCAATATAGTGGACCAGATTAGTTTGGCCTTTGTAAGATTCCAACGATGATACCTTGAACTTCTATGGTGGTTCAATAGTAGAAATTTGCTGAGAGAATACATTTTCAAACAAGAGGGGGTCTCAGTATGCCTAAACTATTGTCTGCCCATCGATGTTAAAATAACACAGTCTTGGTACTAGGAACCTTTTGCTCTTTCTGAGCTCCAGATCATCCTTTGATTGTTGGGCGCCGACTCTTCCTTCCGAGAGTTCTGCTCGTGGGGGCTTTGTTCTTTTCCCCTTAGCATGGCTTTTCAAATAATCTCTATCATTTAATCCAACATCTGATCCATCAATTTCAAGATCTGTTGTTGCATAAAATCCCTTCTAAACTCAATGTCAGCAATATCTATTTGGTAGGCTTCTTCTTTTTGTTGTGCTCCTCTTCTTATTAATGACATTCTCCACACTCACAACACCTTTTAGGAAGCTAAATCCGAATCTATCTTGGAGTCACACTCATGGAATAAAGCATAAAAGAGGAGAGATAGATAAGAAGTGAGTAGAGTGCATGGTAATGAACAACAGAATGAGGGGAATGTGCAAGCTTTTATTCATGGAAGGGTCCCCTATTTATTGAAAAATGGGGTACAATATATATAATTACATGCTTACACCTTCTTTAATGGGGTGTTAGGATGTCCCTTATTTTGGGTATTTACATAAATGAGCCTATGACTAGGCTTCTTTATCATTCAATCGGCTGAGATTAACGAATCTTGGTTCTGCAAGGCTTGTTCGCCTGACTATGTTGAGTTGTGTGTTGTCGATCAACTCCTGTTGATCTTCGGTTGTCTAGTCTTGTCTCTATCAGCTTGAGTTTATTGGTCGACTGTTTTGGTTTAGTTGTCAACTATCGACCATTGATGAGGAGCTCCCATTGCTAGGATGAGACTAGGCCTGTCAGACAAAGGGTGAATTACCATAATCTGACAGGTAGCTCATCGATTGATAAAAGATTTTTTTTGGTGTTCGTGGAGTATATTATGGAAAAACCTTCGACCTCTAGATAAAGAGTGTAAGAGGCTCTTATGAGGTGGCTGGGGATGTTGAGGCAAGATTTGGGCTCTTGCTTTCTCTCAGCTTGATAGATTTTGGTTGTTGGCAATGGAGTACTTTTTGTGGGCCATCTCTAGCCATACTCATATATCTTAGCCTATTGAATTTTCTGGAGGCTCGTCCTAATGCATTTCAGATGTACACCACCCAATTCTGAGGTATTCACATATCTTGCATATAAACTTTATTATCATGTTTATAACAGCCAAATTTTTCTTGTCATATAGAAAATACCACTATTTTAATTTCTAGAAAGTAAAATGCACCTTTTTATACATAATTTATATGTACAAAAAATTAAAATCTCCATGAACTCCTAAATAAATAAAACCTAAAATTAACCCCATTTTCTCACATAAAAATCACTTAAAATTTTCTATGATTCTAGAATGGCATGTCAATAGGCAAATAATACTAAAGAAATTCCAACAAAATAGCATGACATTATTGGCTTGCATTCAAATAAAAAATAAACATTTCAGAAAATTTTGCACCAAGATATCTCACATCAATATTGGATTGCTTTAAAATGAGTGCAATATATATTGCATATGTATTATAATCCTATTAAAATAAATTCAAGGCCTAATGATTCATTTTTTTTTTTTCGTTTTCTTTTCAAAGAAACATTGTATAACGTTTTCTTTTACTCGCATTTAGAAAAAGAAGCCAAATTGGATGGAAGATAGTTATCATGAAGAAGATAAAGGCTATTGGGCCATAGTTAAGGCCCAACGTTAAACATACCAGCCCGAGCATTTGGTTAAAGCCTTTCTGCTAGTGAACTTTACTGGGCTCTATTAAGCTTGAGAAATGCAATATGGGGAGAGGTGAGAACCTTAGTTAGGCTCGAGATTCGACTAATGTTGTAGCAACTTTATTGTGCTGAATAAATTAAAATAATAATTCTCATATCAAAAATGAGCATCACCATTGCTTGTGCCCCTTCTTATGCCCCTTCTTATGTTGTGGAGTCAAGAAAAAATAAACATGCAAACTGATAAATTAGAAGCATACACGCATATTAATTTTTTTATTGAATATAACCAGTCTCAAATCACAGCTCGAGTCATTTGGATAATGTAATCATTTTATCTGATTATCTATTGGGTCTGTAATTAGTAAGACATGTGAGGTTACAAAAAGTATATGCACCCCCTTTTAAAATCTTAGTACGTCCTTACATGTTAATAACCCCTTATTTGATGTTTTCAATAGTAAATATTCAAGTTGTGCTCCCTTCAAATAATTAAATGAATTTATATGCTCCTCTTAAACAATATTTTTATAAACTTTAGTCACACTTCTGGAAATAATGCGTTCAAAAATCACTTCTTTAGTCAAATATGTTTTAAAAACTATTGAACCTAGATTTATCCTCGGATCACACATTGCACAAGAAAAGAGCAAGATTACATGAGAGAAAAGACAAAGAGCATTGGGTATTTGATAGAATTTTTTAATAGAAGAAAGAAAAAGTAGAGAGACAGAGTCGCTCACTTGTTGCATTGTACCCTTTATTTATAGGGATTGACATTTCATAAAAAGGACGCATCATGTCACTTCAGAAGAATTTCGCCAAAATTTCTAGGTCCCATACAGTTTCAATTCAAACACTTGCATCTAATGGTATGATATTTGAGGGACTTGATCCTTGTAGAACATTGGGTGCCTCTTGTAGAACATTGGTAAAGTGCACATCCAAACAGTTATAATATTTTGTGACAAAAGTAAATTGCAGAAATTAAAATGACAGAAATTAAATAACAATGTAAAAGCGTACCTGTCATCTTCTCGACATTCCCACTGAAACTTTAGCATTTGCAACATGTGTATAATTTTGCAAGAAATTTAAATAATTTTCAAGAGTAGATGAAGGTGTATCTAACAGTCCCCAAACTATGATTTATTGAGTCTCGAAAGAGCTTAGTGGATGATTTTAGAACAAAATATATCAAGTTCAATTTATCCTTCAAAATGTCCATGAGAATCCAAAGTGTTCGGGGATGACCCTGAACTGCCTTAAAGATATTTTGAAATATTTTGAGCTTATTATATTGTTCCATTAATCATCCAAGGTCAAGTTAAAAAAAAAGGTAACCCCGCTGCTCGGTGAACTTTAACATTTTAATGATTCTAAAAGCAAGGTACTCAATTAATTAGTTGATATTTCACTTAAGAGTTCTGTAGATGAATACCCCTAAGGTATTCATTAAGATCAAAATTATCCATTTTTCCCTTGATTAATCCTAAATTTTGATTAAGACACAAGAATCTAAAATGACCATTTTGCCCTTTAGGTTGTCCACTTCATAACTCATTAAGCATAATCCAAATGAATTTGAAAATTTTAGAGTACTCTGCCCATGAGGCAATTATAAAATCAAAGGAGAAAATGTGTTTTTCAAATTTTTATTTAATTTAAATAATTATCTTAACTTAAAAAATAAGATTTTCAACATTATTTATTTAATCAATCAAAATAAAATGTTAGTTTATGGTTGAGTTATTAGAGGTTCCCCGAGGTCGAAGAAACACTTAGACAACATACCATGATTTTCTAAATAAAATTTTACTTTAATTTTATAATTATTTATTGATTTTTAGTGATTTAATTAAATAGAAAATATGTTTTAATTACCAAAAATTATTTTTATATTTTTATTAAACCTTTTTGAGTATAGAGAACTCAGAGAAATAAAAAGTTTTTATTTTTATTTTTAAGATATTTAGTTTATTTATTATAATTATTTTAATGAAAAATAAGAAAAATACATTTTAGGCCTTTAAAAAAATTATTTTTAACTTAGAAATTTGAGAAAAATATTTTAGTAAGTACCAAGTGATCAGAAAACCATTAGGAATATTTTGAAATATTTTGAATTTTTGAATTTGTTTTATTATTTCTAATTATTTTTAATTGAAAATATAGTTAAAAAATGAAATATTTTCTCAAAAATAATTTTTATTTTCCTAAGTGCCCCTTATCACAAGGAACTCAGAAAATCATTTTTCATAATTTTCCTAAGTGTATTTAATTTAATATAATTATTTTTATACAAAAAAATAAACTTTCTTATAAAATCAACTTTAGTGCTCAAATTTAATCAAATAAATTTCAAATTTCTACACTAAGTCAAAATGATTTCTACACACAATGTGAAATTAATTTTAATATTTTTTATTAATATTTAATTTAAATAAATTAATACAAGATGAACACATTTAATTAACTATAGAAATTTCCAAGTCCATTCAGACCATCATGATATTTTTCCTAGGTATCTTTGACCACAGGGAACCTACTAAAGTTTAACTCATAATTTTTTAAGTAACATTTTAATTTATATAATTAATTTAATCAAAATAGTCATCCAAACTTGAAAATTAGGGTCAGGAACACAAAGATGCTCCCTAACCATGGAAAAGTTAGAGAACATCTTCTCTGTCATAAGAACAAGCCTAAAAATCTTAAGCCATGATGAGCAATATTTAATCATACTGAATTAAAATACCATAGAGGCTATTTAATTAACTAAAAATTAAAGAGTCAACAAATAATTTTTTTTAGTCAACATTATTCTCCTCTATTCATTGAAATTATGGGATTTAAATAAATCAGAAAAAATCCATATTTTTCTACTTATCCAGCTCAACCTATGGCGACACCGAATGGCCACGCGGCGCTTTGCTATTCGATGTCACCTTCTGACTTAGCTGCCATGCGTCTCGCCTTATTGTTTCATCAACTCGTTGATACTCCTAAACATGTACTATTTTTCATGCTTTATTTTATAATGATATTGCACTTTAAAGGTATGTTTTCTTGTGTTTTTGGTTAAAGGTACATCAAATTGAAGAATTTGGAGTGATTGAAGCAAAATGAACAAAAATGAATCAAACCGGAGCAAATAGGGCACACCGGAGCCATGGGGACCAAAATCAAACACCTAACTGCTTGTGCTCGGAGCTTAAGCGCCAAAATGTGATGCTTAAGCGCCCAAAAATCGGCGCTTAGGCACCGATGACAGTTTTCAACATATCTTATAGAATATACGTCGGATTTGAACGATTTTTGAAGCGGTGCTTCGTGCATATCTTAGGGAATTTGTTGGAAAGGAGAAAATGGCTAGAAGAAATTGGGGGTGGTTATATAAAGTTTTGAAGAGACACTTCATGCACCATTTGGAAGATTCATTGAATTTGGACAGTTTTGAAGAGACACTTAAGCATCTCTTGAGAAATTATGAAAAAAGGCTTGAAAATGTTTTTGAAAGAACTCTTGGACTTTGGAACTAATTAGAAGAGGAGAAGAAAACTTGGAGAAGAAGAAGAAGGCTTGGGCATGAACCCCAAGTGGGGCGGCAAGGTGAGAGAGAAAGAGAGAGAGAGAGATTTCTTCTTTCCTTTTCACTTTGTTCTTGGAGAGGATTGTAAGGAGATTACTTTTGATGTACAAGGAGAGTTTGATTTCCATATAAGATAAGTATTATCATTGTATTTTGATTTGAATTTAGTACTTTTTTTGTATGGTTTCAAAGTCTTGTTCAATGAAAAGTTCTTGTTGTTTCTTCATGTGTAATGAGTAGTTTTCCTTACTCTTCTCTCTTGTAATGAATTAGTATGCATGTGTAGGATATATAATTGTGTAGAGTGAGAATATATTGTGATGATTTTACTTTGTTCTTCATTTACATGTAAACTCGATCAACTTGCATGTTAAAATCTATTGTGAGAACATATATCATCTAGGATGGTGCTGTCTCAATCAACTGTAGTAGAATCACATGAGATTGTATGAATGAGAATATAGTCCATATGATTGATTGCAAATAAATTAAAAAATAATCTTTAATGGTGTATAATTAGAAAACTTTAGAGTGACAAACTAAAGTCTCTAATTTAGTCTATTATTTTAGGTTTTGATGCGAGATGTTAGCCTCCAAGTGCAGGGATAAGAGAGAACTCTAGAGTGAGAGCTAGTATTTTCCCTGCCTAGCCCGTCTTCAGATCTATTCAAACTTTTGATTAACCAATATTCTTTTTAGCATCTCTAGTAAGGTTAAAGAATATAATTGCTCCTATTTTTCACAATCTCTCTCGCTACTTGTTTTGCTTTTACACATGTCACTAATTTCATTGCACGAGGAAGAGTACTTTTAATATATTAAACCTCACTTTCTGATTTTCACTAAGTATTTTAGTTTAGAAGTAGAAATAGTATTGTAGTGATAATTATAGGATATAATCAAAACCAAACCTTTATCGACCTTCCAAGCTAAGACGTGTTATTCTAGACTAGAACTTCTCTTGAAAGCCGCCATGATTAACCTCAAGCTAGGCGGTTTTCAGCATATCTTCTAGAATATATGTCGGATTTCGATGATTTTTGAAGCAGTGCTTTCGTGCATCTCTTGGAGACTTTGTTGGAAATGAGAAAATGGACTTTCTAGAAGAATTTTTTGTGGTTATATGGAGTTTTGAAGAGGCACTTCAGGCACCATTTGAAAGATTCATTGAATCTGGATAATTTTGAAGAGACACTTAAGAATTTCTTGGGAAATTATAAAAAAAAAGGATTGAAAATATTTTTAAAAGAACTCTTGGACTTTGGAACTAATTAGAAGAGGAGATAAGACTAGGGGAAGATGAAAAAGGCTTGAGTGTGAGCCCCAAGTGGGGCGGCAAAGTGAGAGAGAAAGAGAGAGAGTGAGAGATTTCTTCTTTTCTTTTCATTTTGATCTTGGAGAGGATTGTAAGGAGATTATTTTTGCTATATAAGGAGAATTTGATTTCCATCTAAGATAAGTATTTTTATTATATTTTGATTTGAATCTAGTATTTTGTTCGTATGATTTCAAAATCATGTTCAATGAAAAGTTCTTGTTGTTTCTCCAAATGTGGTGAGTACTTTTTCTTACTCTTCCCTCTTGTAATGAATTAGTATGCATGTGTAGGATATATAATTGTGTAGAGTGAGAATATATTGTGATGATTTTACTTTGTTCTTCATTTACATGTAAACTTGATCAACTTGCATGTTAAAATCTGTTGTGGTAACATGTAAGATCCGGGATGTTATTGTCTCAATCAACTGTAGTAGAATCACATGAGATTGTATGAATGAGAATGTAGTCCATATGGTTGAGTGCAAATAAATAGGGAAATAAGCTTTAATGGGTGTAGAATTAGAGGACTTTAGAGTGACAAGCTATGTTTTAGGTTTTAATGCGAGATGTTAGCCTCCGAGTGGAGAGATAAGAGGGAACTCTAGAGTGAGAGCTAGTACCTTCCCTGCCTAGCCTGTCTTCATAACTATTCAAATTTTAGATTAACCAATGTTCTTTATAGCATCTCTAGTAAGGGTAAACAATATAATTGCTCACATTTATCATAATTTCTCTCGCTACTTATTTTACTGTTACACATGTCACTAATTTTATTGCATGAGGAAGAGTACTTTTAGTATATTAAACCCTACTTTCTGATTTTCACTAAGTATTTTAGTTTATAAGTAGAAGTAGTGTTGTAGTGATAATTATATGATATAATTAAAACCAAACCTTTATCAACCTTCCAAGCTAGGACGTGTTATTCTAGACTAGAACTTCTCTTGAAAGCCTCTATGATTAACCTCGATCTCCGTAGGATCGATATTTGGGGCTTAATCAAAAATCCATATATTACTTGATAATGATACGTATACTTGCATAGAATTCCTACAAATATAATTGAAATCTTACTTTGCTTGGGATTAAGTATGAATTAAGTTTGTGGCACCATTAACGGGGATTAAAATCTTCAAGTAGTGGTGTCAACTTCATAAATCCTTATATATAAAAAAATATCGAGATCACTCGTGTATCGCGATCTCAATCATTCAAACGATACACGCGCGATCGGACGACATCTGTTCATCATCCCCAACTGACTTAACCAGTAAGCCATAAACACTAAAACCTTAAGATCTTGATTTAGAATCAACCAAATCACTTTGGGTTTGTTCCTACTCCTTCATTTTCTCAAGAAAAAAACACATCCGTACACTTTATACGGTATGCAATACAGTTTATACGCATGGAGAATAAAATTACTCTCTGTTTAGCGTTAAATCTCAATACCTTTGTATTAGAGGGGAGACATCAATCAGATGGTTGTAGAAGCTTTGAATGAGTCTAACGAACCTTCTGATGAGCTTCTGAGCTGTGGTGAATTGTCTAGGTATGATTTCTACCAAGGCCGATTTCAGGTGTTGGTTCAGAGCTAGGTTAGAGATGCTGGCTTTTGTGGGGAATCAAATTCTCTCACTCTGAGGATAGTGTGAGCACAATTAATTGGAGTTTGGTTCATTGTGGAGCTGTGGAGAGATATGTCTTAGTTTTAGAGCAAACTTCACTGTTAAAAATGACTCTGTGGAGTGGCTGTGAGTGGCTGAGAGCAGGGGGATTGAACTTAGGAAGGTTTGGAGAAGCTTTGGTCAGATTTTGTCAGAGTTTCCCCAAGGTTTCAAGCACTCTCCCCTTTGGCCGTGGAGGGCTTCATTTATAGCCATGGCTACCTGGTAGAGCTCAAGGGGTTTTGATGAGTGCAAAAGCTTGCTGAGGTGTAGAAAAGAAATACTCTAGTGGCCAATAGGAATTAGCCAACTCAGAGAGGTTCAATTTTAGGTTTTGGCCTCTTGGGCTCTCTTGGGCTGGCTGTTTCAGGCAAAGGTGGTGGCTAGTCAGAGTCAGGTCACTTCTCGGTTCTGGGAGGCCAGAGGGTGGCTAATGATGGTTAACTCCTAATGGCAAGGCATGATGGCCAAGATATTTGAGTTTAGGCTAAAAAAGGGATGAAATCCCATAAATCAAGAGACCATTGGTCCATAGCTCATGTAGGGTGGCCTAGGTGGGTCTAGCCTGGTTACTAGAGTCCAAATGGTGGCTGTAGTGGCTTTGGTTTGATCAATTCGGCTTAGCAGGTCAACTTTAGTGCATGGGTTTAATTTCAGGAAATTTGGCTTGAGGTTGGGTTTAGGTTTGGCTAGCCATAACATTGAGCTCAATTGATTGATCAAGATTGTTTAGATGATTATCACAAGGAGTTTAGAAAATATTTAGTGTGATTTTGAATTGATTTGGAGGTGAAATTTGGACATTTGGTCAATTTTGGGGATGTTGGGTTAGACTTGGGTTTGAATTGGGCTAAACTTTGGCTAATGCCCAATTTATGGTTCAATATGATGTGGATGATCGTTATGAAGAGTTTTAGATATTGATTAGATGGAAATTTTGGGGTTATGGGGTTCAATTTAGTTAAATTTGGGGCAAAATTGGGGGTTTTGGTCGAAGTTTATTTTGGTAAACTTGAGGCTTTATAAAGGCCAATTGAAAGTTCAATTTGATGTGGGAAAAGGTTTTAAAGAGTATATGATGCAAAATTGGGGCAATTTGACAGATTTGAGGGTTCAATTGAGTGAGATTTTGGTTTAGGGTCAAATTGGGGCTTTTTGATTTGCGTTGAAATTTGATTCAAATGTGGATCAATTGGGCTTATATTTGATTCCAATAAAGTTTTTACATGATTAATTTGAGTTTAAAATTTAAATTTGGAAAGATTGAGATCAAATTGGTGGACATTGAGGGGAATTGGGGTAATTGGGCCTTTAAAGGCAAATTAGGGCTTTTGGTCAAAATTAGTCAAATTGGTCAAATTGAACTTAATGGAGTGATTTAAATTGATTTTGGAGACATTTGAAGTGATTTTGAAGGTTTTGGGATAATTTGGGTCACCACGAATATTTTAGTAATTTTGGCAAAGTGAGGGGTATTTTGGTAATTTTGAAATTTGTGGAATATTTTGGTCAAATTGGGTGGTTTCAAATGGTTTGAGATGATTTTTGGATAAAATTGGGTATTTTGGGTAATTTTGGGGTTCCAAGGGTAATTTAGTAATTTGGGTAGATTTCGGGACAAAAGGCTGAGTTGGGTATTTTGATAAAATTGTGGTGTCAATCACCCTACTTGAGCCATAGACCAATAGAATTTCATACTTTGGGTCCTCCATGTACTGGTCTTAGCTAAATCCTAGCCTAGGGCTAGTGGGTCTAGGAGACAATCTACATAAGTCTCCCAAAGAGCTAAACGATCAAAGTAAAGCATGTTTGGGTTTAAGGCTGTGAGTGGAATTGCGATGTGCAAGTGTATGTGTGAGACCAACCAAGACCACACAATCAGAGGGTTAGCCCTAAGGCCAAGTAGTCCTATGAGGACTCCCCTTGAGCTACGTCATATTGATCTCGCCTACTAAGTGCTAAAGGTTATGATCAATATGTAAAACTTCAAGTTGTGTAAAGAAGAGTTTAGAATTTCTAATGGTGAAGGTTCATTTTATAGTCCACTAAGAGTAACAGGAAAGTCTTATAGCTAGACCCTGGGTACTAAAGAGGAAAGACTATACCTCAACCAAAAGTGAGCTCAACACTTGATTAGTGACTCTGTTTGAGGATAATCTTGGAATTCAATATTCTAATCATAAAAAATTAGGCAGAGAAATCAGCCAAGCATCCATCTCATCTTAGTAAGACGGGATTAGCTTCTTAAGGGTCTTACTAGAAAGAAATAAAAATGGTAAAAATCATAAATGTATATAAAGAATAATGTAATTCCTTCACTAATTCAAGAAGACTTTGTTGGAAGAAATGAACCTGTGAGATTAAAATTAGATTATTTAGTTTTGGTGATCAAATCCCAACCAATATTGAATTAGTAATAATAATTGAGTTTGGTGAAATAGTCCTGATCGGAAATGACAAAAACATGAATGAACGAAGAGAATGAGTCTTCTTTCTATAGATTCAAAAGATTGGATCTATGAGATAGAAAAAACATTTTTCATAATGAACGATCATCTTATCCCCTTATGTATTCTCCTAAACTAAGGTACAACTCGTGTTGGGGAAATAAATAGCCTCCTTCTCCTTCCAATAAAAAGGAAGGGATCTTTTAAGTTTTTGTAATCTGGACTGAGCCAAAATATTCTAAACCAAAAAAGGTTGGGGATAGTGAACATTCCTCCTACATCTCCCAAGGTATGTGCATGACCTGCACATAGGGAGGAGTCAAGGTTCAAGCAGAGTAAAGAAATAAATTCTATCAATTTGACATTTTCTCAGATATTTTTGGGTTTTGGTGATCCAAACCTCACCTATCATGACCAAACCAGAAGAAGATTTGAGTTTTAGTAACCCAGACCATGTCGAATAGGCCATACTAGAAATAAAAGGGAGTACGATCCTTCATTCTAGAAATTTGCAAGAAAGGATCCACATGACAGAGGGAGTATTTGCAATAACACATGATCATCTTATCTACTTTTATGTTTGATAATCACTTCTTAGCCATGTAATTTTCTTGAAGACAGGACAGTCTCTAAAAGGTTGGTGAGTATACATCATATTAACACATGTAAACACAAAAAACATAAGAAAATAAAAAAGAACTTAAAAAAGATCTCTTTTTTATTTCTTGAAATCAATTCGCAAGTACATAAAATGTCACCATGGCTCTATAAAGTACAAGTAACATAAAAAAAATACAATATACAAGCGTGAAACTCATTCGTAACATTCCTTCAATCAACTCCCATTGATTAGGGGTAATATATGGTTGCCATTTGCATCAGTCAAGATGTGGGCACCACCTTCATATACTTTATTGATCATAAATGGTCATTCCCATGTTGGCTTGAATTTGACATGGTTGTGCTAGGTAGAAATGATAAGGTGCCTCCGAGAAAGTATGAGCTCTCAAAGAACAAAAACCTTGAGTCTCTCAAACTTGTCAAGTGCTCAAGCCTTATAAGTTTGATATTACACCAAAGTCTGCTTGACTTGCAATCTAAGCTCAACCAAAATATCAAGCCCTTCTAGATGAAGGCAAGTATTTTTTCCTATAGAGAGTTTGTGGTGTATAGTTAGACATAATGAAGGCGGCTCAACTTTCAAACGAAGGACTACTTCGAACCTAAAAGTCAATGGACATGGTGTAACATCCATGAGGGTAGAATAATTTGTATGATACAACCACAATGCCTTTGGGAGTTGATCATGCCATATTAGAAGGGAGTAATTTCTTAATCAATTTTACAAGGGTTTTATTAAAGGCTTTAGCTAAATCATTTTCCCTTGGGTAATAAATGGTGGAAAATCACCCAATCAATGTCTTGAAGATAGACAAAATGGTTAAGTTTGGTGTTTTTAATTGTCATTCCATTGTAAGAAATAATTTAATGATATACCTTAAAATGATACATTATATGATGCTTGAGGAAATGATGGATATCCTCATCTTTCATATCTTTCAAGGGTATAACTTCTGCTCACTTAAAAAAGTAGTTAGTACTTTCAATATAAACATTTTCCTCTGAAGGGGTGAAGATAAAAAAAAACACTATAATATCAATATATCAAGCTTTAAACAACCAAGATACCATTGTCAGATGCAAGACATTCAGAGGTTGGTGTAACATACATCAGATTGAAAATCTAGCATTGATGACGCTTTTTAGAGCACTCAAGAAAATCTTGTAATTAAAGGAAAATAATACCCAAAAATTTTTACTTTAAGCATTTAGTTTTGGCCAAATTGATGCAACCCATAAATACCCTCAAATACCTTACTCATGACCTTGTGGGTTTCTTAGTTTTCAATATAAATCATTCATGACAGTGAATGAAAAAGCTCTTCTTTGGATCAGAGCTACCAAAAGCAATCTTCTGGGAGCCTACCTCTGATTTAATAGTTGATGAGATTCTGCCTCGAATCATGTAATTGACTGGTAGAAGAATTGAGAAGCCAATTCTAAGGGCTTGAAGGCAATATTGAGGGGGTCAAAGAATGTTGCCTACGAGACCTTTCGATCTTGGATTAGAACTGTCATGGGATCTCCATTGGGGCGAAACAATCACTAAGTCAAATGAGACAAATCATTCACCTTACCATTTATCGACCATTAAATCCTTATAAAGGCCACATAAAAAATGTGAGTCATTAAATATACAACCTGATTTTGATAGCTCAAAAACCTAAGTTTTAATACCATTTAGACACCTGTTACTTGGCTTATCATGAACTAAGAATCTCTATAATTCTTGATTCTCTTCTTGTTCCTCTGAATGGAAATCTCTAATCTAACGATTTCTGCTTCATAATCTACCTCATTATTAGTTCAAGGCTCCACCAAGCTATAAGTGTAGTGTAGGATACCACGCTAATGAGATACAAAGATGAGGCAGATCTTTACTTTAACATGTGGGATACATTCCAAAGGGTTACTCTTTTAAGTAAGACACACCATTAAAGTACAACTCCCATTCTGGGGCATTTAACTCCACCACGTGCTCATCAAAAAAAAAAAACAACACTAAGAGGCGAGTCAGCCTGTGTAGAACGAGTTGCTAGGAAATCTACCACGACTTGATCCTTTATGACTCATAAGTACCTGTATTTATTATAAAATTGAAGAATTATCATGGCTCAATCGGCTAATCGTTCCACTAAAGTGGGACGAATCATCAGATACTCTAAGCAGTTTGCCATTTAGATCAAACTGATAAGATGAGACAACAATAATGCCCCATTTTAATTGCAAATATCAATACCAAACAATGCTTTTCAATTCAGTTTGATGGGAATAAAGATATTAATATAAAAGAGAGATGCACCTTGTCCTATAGACAAGTCATTCATAGTTAAAAAAAAAATTTGTTCATTAAAGCAATATTCTATTGTATTTTTTATCAACAAATTATATAATTGAATTATCAAATAAAATGATTCCAATTTAACATTTTGTGTTGAGTGAAGCATTGCCCTTCTAAAAAAAAAATAGTTTTTTGTCGGGTATGAAGGGCATGAAGTAATTCTCAATTGTGAAAAAAAAGTTGCAGCCAATAGGAAATAAGCAGGTGAAGTCTGGCAATTTTGTCCACATCTTTGTCGACGTTTGGTTCATTTTGGCTTTGGTGGGTTGGAAATAAATGCTGGATCTCAGATCCTGAGGATTGCGTGCCGTGGTTACATAAATATGGGACAGATGGAGGCCTAATCATGCCGAGCTGTGGGGAAATTTCTATGGCAACGCTTTTTCTTTTTTTTAAATTAGGTGGGGACTCAAAACGATTCTTTATTCGTAAATA
>NEWO01000177.1:657285-667651 GCA_003013225.1 Phalaenopsis aphrodite
TTTTTTTCACTTAAATCACCTAAATTCTTAATATCACATCCACCAAATATAACTAGACTTTCAATAAAAGGTCTTTTTTTTTTGCTTCACTTTATCTTCATTTATTCATATTTGCATAGTTAACAGCTTGATGAGTGTCTTTATGAGTCAATTTAAAATTAGGAAATCATATGACCTGGTTCTCTAAAATGCAAAACTCTTCAACATCTCAAAATTTCCATCTCAAACTTCATGACCATCACACTCCAAATTGTGTTATGATATTAATTTATTATGATAATAATAACACAAACAACTCAATGTAAGAGCATTAGTAAGATAGATTATGATGAATCACAAGCAAAAACAAAAGTGATAAATAACATTAAAAAGTGTAGGATGCAAGAATTGTATCACTAAGCTTAAATTTAGCTTACTTTCATTTGATATTTATAGAATATAATCCACAACTAATGTAGTCATTACTTTAATAAGTATACGCAACAAAAATAATTTGTCAGCCCTTCACAAATGCCAAGTACACCATGCCCAATCAAAAGAAGAATGGTGATTTGAAGTTTGCAAAAGAGGTTAACTCTAAGTAATTTATTCCTTCTCGTATGCATCTTATGTGAACGGTTAAACTATCTTATTTTAAAAAATCTCGAGAAACATATGTTTTTAATATTTTGAATGAAGAGAGATAATAAAACTATTGTAATGAAATTACTGTATAAGAAGGCAGAGATAAAATAGAAAATATAATTTATTATGGCTTTGACTAAAAATTTTGGTCCACTTCTGAAGAGTTTAATAGAGAATATTAAATATAGGGGAGAGAGTACAATTAGAGTATTGTTGATTTTTGAGAAGGATTCTTTGTGAGCATTCTGAAAGAAAAATAGAATTAGAAAGAAAACTATAACAATGAAATATATTCAAGATAATTTTATAAAGAGAATATGCAACATCTGATATGTAGAAAATGCAAAACAGTAATAATGTAAATACTCTTTCGTTCTTGTTTTTAAAAAGATTTGAGGAAAATATTTGTTGACCATAAAAGGGTCATTAGTGCAACTAGCAACAACTTTTGATGGATAATTGAATGTTTAAGGTCAATGGGTGTATTCTTCGATAATGATCTAATGCTTATAGTAGAACTACTCATCTCTCATGTGTATATGTGTAAGGAACCTCCAAGTTTTCATGATGACGAAATGTTTATAATAGAATTGAAGAGTATAACTCACATATTTATCATGATGAAGGCTTAGTAAATCTAAAGAAGGTTGTGGTGAGAAGAACATATGGCGGCATAAAAATGGCACAATAAGATTGGCATACATTGATGTAAGAAGGTTCTAGTAAGTCATATGATATGAATTAATGCATAGAAAAAAATCAAAAGTTGAGAAAAAAATGAAAGAGATGAACATGTGAGGGCTTATAACACATTACCATTTTTTAAAAAGTAACTTAAAATAAAGGTGTGCACTTTTGATAATTATTAAACCAATAATGATCAACAAAAAATGTTCAAATTAATTAAGCATTGTGATACATTGGATTTTTACTATATTGGTAATAAATACAATAAGAAGTTGCGTTGAAGGCAAGGTCACGAAGATATAAGGTCTAATAAAATAATTGGGTAAAGCAAAAAGCTTAAACTTATCGCTAAAAATATTTCTTGAGAGGAAAATAAAAAGAATTTTTGAGATGTAACATACCCAAAAGGTGTTTCTAGGAGAGTATTTTAAGACATTTTTATCGCTTTTATGTGCTAGTGACTTGTGCCACGAACATCCGCTTGAACTCTCTAAAAGAAGTGATGACTCTTGCAGATAAGTTGTTACACCAATGCAAAAGCTACTTCTTTCAACTTCTTGAAGGAAAAAAATCATTCTACGCATCATTTACCCTTAACAAACATACAACTGGTTCAAAAGAAGCTACATGCTCACTAAGATTTGACTTCTCTTTATACGAATCTAAGGACATAATCTTGAACTTTCTCTTAGGTTCTGCTTTCGTAATCTCTCTTAAGCATGCATTCTTCAATGATCTTTGCCTTCTTATTCTTTTTTCTTCTTTTTCTAGCTCTTTTGTTTGAGAATTCAGAAAATTCTCTCTCTGAAATATAAGATTCATCCCTCTCTTCTTCTTTCTATTTCAGCCTCAGTCCAAAAGCTCTTTTGGGTCATGCTCTGGGTATGTCTTATCTACGAACCAGCAAGCGTGATGATTCTATACATGTTTTAGAGTGTGCCCTAGAATGAAATCTAGAGGCTTCTTCTTTTGTTTCTTTTATGGCCTTTAACATTGTTCTCTTAACTTGTTGATTTGCTACTGCATGAACTCTCTTGTACAATCTATCGTACGTCTTTAATCTTCATTACCCTAAGAGACCTTTACTGTAGTTTGCTTATGAATTCCATGCTCACCACTCTTTTTATAATTTTGAATTCTTTTAAGGCGTAGCGTCTCATTTTGTCCATGAGTTCATACGACTCGAGAAAGATCTTATTTGAGAAGGAAGGTGTGAAAGAAGTTGATGAATGTATTACTAGAGTTTAAGTTCTTATTATTTTTCCTTAAATCTTTGTGGGAGGAAGAAATTATTTTTCTTGATGAAGGATTTCTAGTTTAAGTCACATAAGAAGAGATTAAAAAATTTATAAATTTACATTACAAAAATTACTATGCATGCCCTCATTATCTTTATAAAATGATTGTAATGTGGGTGTCAAGTGGGACCATGAAAATATGAATGGACACATGTACTTTAATGGAATGATGGTTTTTTTTTATAGCTAGTTTGCCTCAAGCTAGTTCGACCACTTTGGCTAACGATCTCAACTTGACCACTTTGGTAGGTGGCCTTGTCTTAACCACTTCGACTGGTCGTTAAGTTTGAGAGTAAGCATGTACAAGCCTTGCTTTGATTTATGATTGTATTTGGGTATGCAATAGTAAATTTAATGATATTGAAATTTAGTAATCTTAATGTCATTAAATTTTTCTAATTGAGAAGCTCATTTTGACAATATTTATATTAAATTTAAAAATTATTTAGGCTATGTTTGGCGCAGCTGCAGCTTTTCAGCTTCTCAGTTGTAGCTGCGCTGTTCCATGAAGCTGCTGCGGGGAAGTTGGCTGACTGTTTAGGCCAGCTGTGTGAAAACAGCTGTGGGGCAGCTGTTACCGTAGGGGCTTCTCGCGACAAGGAAGGGAGCGACGGTTTCCCGAATGAGGTTAGGGCAACTTTCGAGCTGATCGGGGCGAAGGATCGGGGCAAAAAGAGGTATTATCATTCAAGAACGCTGGGCCGCAAGGTTGATCCCGCGGCCCGTGTTCATCCTATTTAGCGGCAAGCAGCTGCTACCACTAAAAGGAAGCACGCGAAAAAAAAATAAACTTCACTGTCTGAGACCACGACGCAAAAAAAAAAAAAAAACTCGGCCCTAAACGGAGCCTTAGTCTCTCAAACGCCATCGCAAAGTTGATAATTATACATTAATAATTTTATTTATGATCATTTCAACATTAATCAAAGGAATTTTGATGTTAAGAAACTTGTTACATTTCAACTATTCATTTGCCAACATACGAATCCATATCATTTTGAGCTAAATGCCATAAATTTTTTATTTAAAAATTATGTCAAAATTTAAGTTCGGCAGAGCGAATTTCTGTGCGGTTAATATCAATAATATCTATTTAACTGACTAATCCATTTTGAATTAGACTTCCCCATTTAAATGTATGAAATGTCTCAAAAACATTAGTTTTCTTAATAAAATAATCAGTCATAAAAGCATCGCTGAAAGTAAAATAAAAATGATTTCTTCGTATAAAAAGTGCGACGTGGCAAGCTGAGAGCTCGCCAATTAATGCTGACCTCCAAAGAGAAAGGCAGACAGGATGCTACGTGTCCCCGGCTCAGCTAACTTTACCAGCGTGTTTATCGCCACCATGTTGGACCTCTTTATAGTAACATCAAAAGCGGACTCTTGATTGAGACCAAAGCGCTTAGGAGAACAAGTTTACGGTCTCTTTATTTGGTCATACTTAATGGTGCTTTTTGAGTCCGTGCGGCTTTTGGGTGACGTGTCCAACTTCCGCCCTGATTGAAGTTTTGCGTGATTGAGCCGTATTGCGGCTGAGGAATTATTTTGGGGTGGGAATTTTGTTTGGACCAATAAAGTTGGGAGGATTCGTTTGCAAATCATAGAAATTTTATATATTTATAATTTTTTAACTTATGACATTTTAATATTACAAATATATCATAAATTATGCATAGATCTATTTTACTTTTAAATAATAATCATATTTCAAGTCAAAATTAAAATTTATAAGCATTTGAAATTTAAACAAGTGTCCATAATTTAAATGGTCAAGAATTTTGACTTAAAACTAAAGAGCTTACAATTGTAAATTAAATAATGATAGTTTAATTGTATATATATTTATAATATGTGTGTGTGTGTGTGATTTTATATATGTGGGATCTATGTATTATAAATATCAATTTTTAGTTATTTGGGTGAAAATGAACATGGTCAACTAAGGGATTGTATTAAAAATTTAGATTAATATAAGTGGAATTAATTTTAAATTCAAATAAATTTTAAATCGAAGCTAATATGATGGATGATGATGTTATAGACATATGACGGCATATTAAATATTTCATATTTTATCTTGAATCTTTTGAGTTGAGATTTATTCCACAATATTGGATTGGTTGAGTTATAGGGCTGGACAGTGATGTTTAGTGACCGATAGACGACCTATGCAGATCAATAGAGAAAAATTGTGCGACAACAATCAAAAAATGATGTTCAAAAGATGACAATCATGTGATAGTATTTGGAAAATAATGGTTAGGCAATATCAATGACTATGGATGACAGTCAATGTTGAGCAAAATTCTCGAGTCATTCAAACATTTAAACTCTCTCCAATTCAAATATGTTCTTCAATGTATAACTTGAAGTGATATTTTGATTATCTTATTCAATCCCTATTGAATCCATTGGATGACCCATTTTGATTTATTTGATCATAAATTATTTATTCAATACATTAAAATGTCCTAATTATCTTAAAAATTGAATGATCCCGAGCTCATTAGATATATCCCATTAAGATACTCAATTTTGTCAACAAGCATGTATGATTTTAAAATTATTTAACCTTTTGATTAATATCTAAAAATATTTAGCAGCATTATAAAACACTTGATTTGAACTGGATTTCTTTTTGTGTCATTAAATTATCTAATTGTGACATTCAATTTGATCATAATTTATCTAGTCAAACGAACTTTTAAATGATGTATATTTTGCCTATTATTTCGAGATCCATGGTTGTGTCATCCAATAATATTTATTAATTTTTTTGAAAAAAAAATTTGGAGAAAAATTACAAGGCAAGATCCCTCCCTAAAAGTCAACATGAATCTTCCTTTGATGGTTTCAACTAAGTAAAATATTGTCAAGTATATATTGCTCTTCTTTGAATTTACCATATCAATTAAAGCAAATGTCATTAAATCTTTTTTGAAAAATCTTCAAACTTTATTGAGATTAGTTATAAAGTCTTTATTGGACTCCAAGAACATTAAAATTGAATTTATAATTTAAGAAAAAAATCACGAGCGCCCAAAAATTGTGGAAATAAAACGAATGTTTTTGCCTTTGTTTTTCAAATGCAGGTAAAAATATTGCGTCTGGAGTCCGGACGAAAGCTGCGTCCAAACAACAAAAGAAGGGGAGGAGGAAAAAAACTCCGGTGCATTGCGTCCGTTGTCCAGACACAGCTTGCATCTGGACTCCCGACGCAGTATTTTCTCCGAATGCAGATGTCGTATTAATGTCAGACAATACTATTACAATTTTCTAAAAAAAAAATTATTATGTTTCAATTTTATTTGAACATTTTTACTCTATATATAATTCTCTATCAATAATAAACATTTAATAAATAAATTTCAATATACGTCATTGCAAGAATATTGACCTATTATGGCTTCCTTACATTCGTATGAGCGCCGCATATGCTGAATTATCATAGGCTTACTTTTTAATATACTTTTTTTAATTTTAATTGCTAATTGCCTGAAAAATTTAACCAGAAACCAAAAATTGGTTTAAAAAAAAAAAAAAATAATTGACTCGAAGACTAATTTTTTAAAAGGTGGACCCCACATCTCTACGTGTCAAGTTTTAATTAAATACTGCACGCAGATTTATGTGCGGTGTCCGCACAGAATCTGTGCCTCTGCAAACCCGAAAAACGTCTTTTTTTTCGTTGTACCATCTATCCTTCAAATTTAATCAAAATTAAACCATACACATTAAATTAAATTTTATTTAAATTTGACTGAATTTTAACCTGCTAAATTTAGACCAATCAGATAAATAAATCTGTCGACTAAGCCATTTAAATAAAAAAAATAAATTTAGTATAGAGCCAAGCGAAGACCAAACAAGTTGAAGCGCACAATGCAGTTCCAGTCAAAGCTATTGATGTTGGTCAGTGCCAACTTCCATCGTTGTTTTGTCTTTATTGCTTCGTTTCTTTTACAAAGTCTGAATTAGAAACTTGTTAACTATTTGTGCAAATTTGTGCCAATTTTCTCGACGTAAAGCATTTCTGTTTGTCTCGGAAGGTTTGCATCCAACAAGTCCTTCGACTTTTTCAGTTTCATGCTCAAATCTGAAAGCAATAGTTGCTGTGTCATCCATTAGATTTTGTAATCGAGCACAACTCATAAAGCATTTTGAGTAAGGAATATTCCAAAATCAAATTCAAAAAATTGGGGTCGCATTTTCAATAAGTTTACAGTCAAACCAAGCATTCGATAAAACACACCTAATAATGCCGAAGGTGATCTAATTTAACTCCAAACTGAGCTCAGATTAAACACTTGAAGTGTAGCTGAAGCTTTTGGCACGTCAATCGAAAGACCAAACGAACTCAAATTTGGCATGTTACGGTCAAATTGAAAGTCACGATCGGAGAAATATAACGAGTCTAAGATTATTCAATTATGAGATTGCTAAAAAACTTAAATATTGAAATGAAAACTGCTTGTGATTAAGAGAATTAATATAGGCCATCAAAGTGGAGTTTTGAGATTCTAGCAATATTTATTGAAACACCGCTCTCAACAACAATACATAGAAATCTCATTTTTCACTTGAAGAGGGAAGGAAAAGAAAAAAGTTAGTTGATTACTAAAACTTGACTCTTGAAATCTCCACAGTTGTAGTCGGTCACCCAAGGTCGCAGTCCAAGACTAAAGTTCATCACTAACCACGCAAGGTCTTCGTCAACCGTCAGATGTCATCGTCAATGATCAGAGAATACCCGATCCACCAAAGATCATCATCGACTATCAGCTATTATTCACCACCAGTAGCAATTGATGCAACCAATTACCATTATTATAGCCATGCATTACATTTGTTGTAGTCCAACTACGGCTTATGTAGACAACTACAACTATTATAACCACCAACTACGTTTTTTACACCCGCAAACTATGGTTTTCATAGCCAACTACAGTTGTTATAGGTACCAATTGTTGCTTCTATAGCCAACTACTGCTTTTATAACCTCCAACTAAGATTAGGCAATTATAACTATTATGACCACCAATTATGGCTTTTACAACCAACAATTGTTGTTATAGTCACAAACTGCGGTTTCTGTACTCAACTACGATTGTTAAAACCTCCAAAATAACGCTTTTGTTGCCAACTATAGTTTTATACCCTCCAACTACAACTTCGATAGCAAATACAATTGTTATAGCCTCTAACTTTTATTTGCACAGCAAACTACGACTAAACCAGGTATAAGTAATGTAGTTCCGACAACCTGTTTACAATTATATTTGTCAGATAATCTCAAAACTGTTACGATTTTAACATAACATTGTGATCCAATCTTCACCAATTTAGAAGAAGAGTAGTCTTATATACTCCTAATTTTATAGTAAATTATTTTAAGTGTGACATGCCCCTTGATTAGTCCCTTTTAAGGATTGTTTTCATTTAAAAAATATTATTGCCTCTTACACTTTTATTGATGGGTACTAAGAAATTATCATAAGCAATGGGTTAAATTTTTTTCTGCCGTTAACAAATTTCTAGTATGTAATAATAGAAATTTTATTTTTTGGGAGTAATATGAAAACAAAATGTTCATTAAAAAAGGTGAATAAAATTGCAAAATTGCTTTTCCGTGTTAATCATCTCTAGATAGATTAGAGGGAAAGGATAACCAAAATGAGTTTTAAATAATTAATTTATTTTTTATTGCAAGTTAGTTGAAGGTAGTTTCCAACCGTATGACATAAAATTTTAGATAATGCTAAGCTTAAAATTTAATTCCATTTCAAGCATATAGCTTTTTAATAAACTACTGCTATATTTGATTAATCATAAACAAAATAATGCCAATTTAGTTATTGATGTCTAATTATAAATTTTTATATATTAAAACTTAGAATGCTAATTTCAAGGTAAATTTTAAGCAAAGAATGTTCAAACTTTAATTAAAAAATCATCTGAACCTATAATTTCAACAAACTTACGGTCAAACTGGCCGATTCAATGAGATGAACCCAAAGACACCAAAATTGGTCCAATTGAGTGAAATCAAGACAAAATCAGACAGTTAAATAGCTTTTGAATGCTTCTAGTGCATAATTAGAAGGTCAAACGGATTCAAAATTGGATAAATTTATAGGTCGAATTTTGCGTCACTACGAGACGAATCCAACAAGCTCTTGATCGCTCTATTCCGACATCATTAAGACATTCATATGTTCACAAAAATACATCTAATTGAGGGAATCACTCTAGGCCGGTCAATGGAGTGGTCTAGATTCATTATTAATTTGTAGAGAGACCTAACTAAGACTCTATAAATTGAACCCTATTTTCCACTTGAGAGGCGGAGAGCTTGAGCCTGAAAATAACTTAAGATTGGAGGAGGAGCTTATGTCCAGTATGGCTTATGCAACACAAAACCGACAAATACCTCCCACTTTTAAAGACACTGACCACTGTTGACCACCACCTGCCCGCCACTGTTATCCACTATCAGCTGCCCCTGACTCATAGGAATAAAACCCATACCAGAATCACAACGTGCACTTTGGAATCCCAATATACATTGTAGAGTAACGAGACATCCTGCAGAATAAGGCAACCCACAAACGGTGCAGCAATGCCTTCCAAAAATGGTGTAACAACGCGCACTGAAGACAGTGAATTAATCTAGACTCCTAAAGCTCTCTCATTGCAGTCTACTACTACGGTTCACTTGACCAACTACAGCCTGCGTGGTTCACGGCTCATTCAGCTCCCGAATCAAGCTACGGACGTCATCATAGCTCACCACTATAGCATTCGTGAACAACAATGGCCTATGTAGTCCACATCTTATGAAGCTTCTGACTTTAGCCTCTGTGACCTACAAAATTCATCACAACTCACCATTATGACCTGTGTGACCAACTACGATCAACGTGGTCCACAGCTTGTGTAGCTCCCAACTCCAGCCTCTGTGACCTACAGACATTATCACATCTCATCACTAAGACCTACATGACCTACTATGACCTGTGTGGTCTACAGCTCATGCAACTTCTACTAGCGACACATGCGTTAAGTTGGAGTGCAACCACAACTTTTTCTTTTTTGCCTGATGTTTAGTGCATCTTGCTTGATCACAAGTCAGTAAAACTTCTGCCTCAATATCTTGAAGGTGAGAGCACTATCTCTGGGATGCTCCCCATATATTTTAGAATGAACCTCGTGTAGAGCATAATCAGCTTTGCATGGTGAAAGACAGTTAAGGTACGAACCAACAAATAAATTCTTATATATTTTGTACCCAATGATGATGATGCATCAGAGGCAAACTGACATGGTACTATCATCAGGCAATGTTCCATCTCAAACGAAGAAAATGATGAGATTCATCCAAGAAGGATCTTTTTTATCGATGTTAGTCAGTGGCTATAGGAGCTGAAAGTGTTTGTCGGATCTTGGATGCAGAAATGACACTGAAATTCAACCCATCATGATCATCCTCCAAGCTCAGGTCTTTCTCCGATTCAAAGTTTGGCTCCATTTTTATGAAACAGGTAGGCATCTATTTATAACGTTTGGGAGAGATTTCACACTTAATAAGGAAAGAGTCCAAACAACTCTATGGGATGACTGAGAGAGATTTTTCTTGATCAGACGCATATTCTGGACATTTGAGTGTCTTAATAATGTTAGAATTGAGTGATATTAGACTCTTAAACTCGTCTCGTTGAGACACTCAATTTGACTATAAGCTTGTTAGATTTGAA
>NEWO01000177.1:672707-719866 GCA_003013225.1 Phalaenopsis aphrodite
AGTATAATGCACCTATCCGCCACAGAATTTGCATGAATGTTGTGCCGAAGAGCCTTAATAGCATGCAGATTCCACTCACATGCATATACAAGTTTAGCTCTCGCCCTGCTCAAAAAATGATCATTGCATGAACACAAAAAAATGGTCACTATCTGCCAGATATTAGATTGGAAAATATATTAGATTGAAAAGAATGAACCAAGTTATACTTGACAAGAAATGGTAGCACAAAATATCCAATCCCAGCAAATAAATCCACAATAACCTCATTACTACAATCCTGGCAGGCCATGCGAAGCTTCTCAGAAAGGTTGCCAGAGGAAAACATGCACTTCGTGGCATCAAAGGAATAAAGGATTCCGTTTTCTTGAAGAGTAACCCACCCACTGTCACCCACTAGGATTTCCAAAGTGCTGTCCCTTGTTCCAGTAGGTAAGATACGTCCCTGAAACGCAGTTCCAATCACAAATTGAATAAAAGGAGAATCCATTGAAAAAATATACAAATTAGCTTCAGAGATAACATTACAAGCTTTAAAAAATTGCCAACTGGCTATAACATATTAGTCATTATCCAGATATCGATAAAAGCGCTACGAATAAAATTTGCCATCATAAAGGACTACATATTTCTTAGTCTTCCATGGGAGCAAGTCACCTAGGTTTACCACCCCTTCTCAATCACAATAGAAACTTTTGATTAAGGCGCTGTTTGGTTGGGAGAATTTGTAGTGATTTGTAATTATTTTAAGGAGATTTTAAAAATTAAGTGTTTGGCATAAAAAATTATAAATATAATGTAAAGTATGAATGATTTTGAAGTATACACCTTAGTTCATTTTGGTTGAATTTAGAATTCGGCCGATCTAGCCGAATTTAAAATTTACACTGTTTATTAATATAAAATGTTGTCCTACATATCGCCGCTCGCCGCCACTGTCGATCGCCGGCGTCAATTGCCGGTTGCCATTGTCTGATGTCGCCCATCATGCAAATAAAACCTTATATATTTTGAAATACAATATTTTCAATCTACTTTAAACCAAACAGAAAAAAATATAGTCTTATATTTATTTTACAGTGAACCAAACAACTCTAAAGGATTACAAATAAAATACATTATTCATGTATTACGTTCATTTTACACTGCCTTGTTTTTTTAGCAAACGAAAGGTCTACAAGTCTTCACTACAATGGCTTATTTTTCTAAACTAATTTAAGACAAGTTTGATTGAGAAGAGTGAAAAAGGCGCAACCTGCTATAGTCCTGTGTGCCACGTTCCCGAACAGTAATTCCGTAAACAGCAAAATTTAAGCTCTAGCAATTATAGGTTTAGACAGGAAGAGAAGAGCGCCGACTTCAAAATTTTAGCATTTCTTTTGTTCTTCTTTAATTTATTTCCTTTATTGCTATTTTTAATTAGGTTTTCTGTGAGGGAAATATTTATATATTATACTGTTGGTTTAAGGGCTTTTTGCCTTTTGCTTAAATGTTGTCGAGATTGTAATTTTTGGTTTCTACCTTACGAAATGTTGTAACATTTTTCTATTTGCAAGTGATGTGCCTATCACCTGTTCAAGAATAGGTGAACCTCCTCGACATCCACACCATGGCGTTTTGTCATCCATCACACTGTTTTCAACAGGGACAACCGCCGAACAACCCAAATCTGCTTCCCACCAGTAGATTTTAACCCATATAACATTTCAAATGCCGCCGACCACCCCTATTCCCATCCTCTTACATTCCACAGCCACTACCCCACTAAATCCACCTCTTAAACAACCTCTAAGAGCCCTAGAACGATATCATTTGGTATAAGAGCCCGAAAAGCCCTAAATCTTTACGATTGTCTTTCATGTCTTGAACCAAAATTCCAAATAACCTAACCTAACACTCCGACCAATAAATTTTTTTTCCAAATCATTCCTACCACAATTCCCAGCACCAACCCTAAAATGTTCAAAATCCAACTTTCCTACCTCCATAAAAATTTCATCATAACACTTACACCAAAACTCAAGCCTCCAAACAATCTTGATTTGCAATCCTACATCAGTCGGAAACCTGACCGGGAGGAAAGAAGGTCATGCTTAGGAGAATCCTCAACAAGGTGTCAAGGAACAGACTGTGAATGATATATAACGGGAAATCTTTCGGCTGTAGCACAGACAACTTGCCACTTCTGAGAGGAGAAACTTAGGCAAGGCTATCCATAGCCACAATGGTGACTAGTCGGATCGATAGGAGGAAGTGAACCCCATCCACCAGACAATTTCCAGTGAGCTACTACTTCAAAGATTCAACATGGACTATCAGAGGAGAAGCCATAAACTTGGAACAAAAGGTGAATTTACCGAAGTTCGACAATCGCATGAACCCAACTGAGTTTATTGAGTGTATTCAAACAGTGAAGTGAATTTTATAGTACAAGGATGTTCCTTAGAATAACAGAGTTAAATTTGGCAGTCATTAAGCTCAAGAAAATTTTTTCATAGTGGTGGGAGAACCTGAAATGTATTAGGCAACAAGAAGGAAAGAGTAAAATCACCACGTTGTCGAAGATGAAAAGAGAGATACAACACAAATACCTTTATCTACATTACCTCGCGACATGTTCATAAAGCTCAATAACTTGCATCAAAGAGACACTTCGGTAATATACACATCTGATTTTGATCAACTCATTATGAAAGGTGAGATTGAGTTGGTCGAACCAGAAGAACATTATATGGCAAGATATCTTGAAGAACTGAGATCATATATCAATAATGTGATTTAACTGCAATAGTATTGGTTCCTACTCGATAAACAAACCCTTTCATTGAAGATGGAGAAACAGCAACATCATCAAATGACCACCACAACTTACATTTAGAGTTCAATTTCAAAATGACACAATAAGAACACACCGAGTGACAGAAGATTAGAGAAAGGGTAGAGAGTCCACCAGCACTCCCAGATCCATGAAAGTGTTTCAAGTCCTATGTTTGCGTCTAATCACACACATAAGGGTGATATCTTTCACTATGCAAAGTGCCAAGGAAAGTGATTTGAGGAGTATCGGCTCATAGCTGATGAGAGAGATACTAATGATTCAAGTTGAGCCCACAAGAGATAACTCTAACAAAATTAACAATAGTTGTCATAAAAGATAGTGAGTCCAAGGAGGCAATATCAGAAATAAGGTAGCTCTTGTTGAGGGAGTTGTCGAATGTCCTGACTGACAGTTATCTCCTGGATTGGTGCCACTAAGAGTTGTCCAATATGCCATAGATTTCATTATAGAGTTGGTTCTTTTAGACAGTTATTTATCAGATATGCTCAACAGAGTATGAGAAATGGGAAAAGTGAGTTGAATTTTTGATGTATTGAGACTTTGCACATGAGAATACCCGTCTATATGCAGTTTCAAGTCTCATTGTGCCAAAAAATGATGGATATTAATTCAATCAGAGCTGGCTTTAAAAGGGTGTATCGGTCAACTTTTTTATTTTGAAATTTAATTTAAATATATGAGGTATATAGTTTAGGTTTTGAAAGTTGTGTCTTAATTTTTTTTAAAAAAATGAGACCAAATGGATCTCATTTGTCCAATAGTTTACATAATCGTGTCTAATACTGCGAGTACTGCACCCTCCCGAAAGATAAGTGTATACCTCGAAGATAGACTCAATCCTGCAAACTAAGAGATTTGTAACATCCGTTTAGTCTGCGAACATTTTATGTGTGACCGACAAGTTCTCCTATTTAATACAAAGATTAAATAGGATTTATTTTACACAGATTCCAAGTTCCTATAAAGGCAAGCCCCTATAGTTAACTACATCTCAAATGACTGGAGTCACTTGAGAAAACTCTCGATAATGATCAGAGATACTAGTCTTCAAGAATTCGAAGTTTAGGTTTTCACGGTAGGACGTGGAAAGACAAGTGGGAGTGGCTCAAATAGAAACAGTTAATTTTCAGGAGTCCAAAAGAAGGAAAAGGTAGGGGATGTCACGGATTCTGAGAAGAAAACTACAGTGACTTCCCAAACTATCCTACTGTATGGCTATGTTTTAGAGAGAATGTTATTTGAGTGTTTAATCCTATCAATTTTATTATTTGAGACTTACACTTGCATAATAACTGGTAATACAAATAGCCCGCAAAGAGATAAGAGAGTTTACGTCGTGTCACACGACAACCTCAGAACCTAAGACGAGTTAGGACGCTGTATAACATGGTTGTACAGGAGCCTACAAAAGATGTGAGGATTTACGTCGCGCTGACCGAGCTATCTCGAAGTCCCAGGGTTATTATTCAGACTAAAGAGTGAGTTTAGCTGTTGTAGACTTGTTTTGTTATTGTAGAATGATGATCACATCCACGCTCCTTGTCGCGCTGCCCAAGAAGTTGCTCCAAGCTCCTCGTCGAAGCGGGTTTATGTTTTCTAATGTGTCAAACATGATGTCAAATCAAATGTTTCTTAAGGTTATAATCATTTAAATATTATGGGGATGTTAAAGTTGGTTAGAGCGACACCGGTTAGGATCCCACGGTTCCCTCGTTCCGGCATCACTATTTTCTTCTGAATTACTTAGCTTAAATGAATTGTGAAATCAATTTAAACCGGGGAGATCTCGTTAGCAACTGTGGATTACCTCCTCCGAGGGACTCATGTAAATTCAAAAAGACGTGTTATGTTTTTTTTTTTGAAAATGTTGTTTAATTTTTTTTTTGAAAATTATTTTTTTTAAATGAAATTACAATCAGTTTCTGCATGAAATGTTAGAACAAGAGTAAATTGTAATGATAAAACAATAACAAATAAAATGTACCTGCGTACATGACGTATCTGCTATTGTTATCCCTGTGCATGTTTAATTCACAAAGCATAATATAATTTGCAGTGAATTTAAATAAACTGCAGAGAAAAGAAGAAAACAGTAAGCAGTTGAACAAGTCGTAGCAACAACTAGCAAGTGTGTATGGTGATCCTATGACCTTCTATGGCTCCGAACAACTAGGGACTCCCAACAACGGCTATTAATTACCAAACAACAACTTCAAGCTTCCAAACAACACTTCCTAGCATAAAACAAAAGTTTTAAGCCTCCAAACAGCTCGAAACAACAATTCTAAGCTTCTGAACAGCAACAAACAACCATCCTAAGCTTCCGAACAGCTCCAAACAGCTCCAAACAGCAATCCTAAGCTTCATATAGCTCTCCCAAACCTAAAAAACAGCTTTCTACGGCTTCTATAGCTCTTCCAAATCTAGACAGCAGCTTTCTACAGCTTATTTAAGGCCCTGACAGCACTTATGGAGCACAAATCAGCACTTGACTCCCCAAATCAGTATTTAAATGGTGCACAATTGACATCAGGGAGAGCATAAAAGAATATTAGGATGGTTCGCATACATATTCCCCCCAATTCCTAAGCATTTACATTTCTAACACTTAAACTCTCAATTTCTACATGCATGTCACCTTGATTTTGTGTATGACAATAGCTTATGTTAGATATGTGAATATGTAAGAATTGAAATTTTTATATACCATTAAAATCTTTTTTATCATATCAAAGAAACTGTTAAAATATGAAATGTAACTTTTTGCGCATGAATAAGGTGATGTATAAGCAAACAAATTTAAGTTTGGGTGTTATATTTGTAAACATGAAACGTAGGTGTTAGATACATAAATATATATAAGAATCAGATAGCATATATGTAATGTAAATCCCCCACTTCCTATCATCACGGTGCATTGTTTTGTTGATTCAGCCCGTTCATATGTGCAAGGTGTGAGCTACAATCCTGTGATGTATATGATTCAATCGTTCTACTTCCATTGCTTATTAGAATTCTCCAATCAATTTATATCAAAAATGAAAGTCTTTGGGTATTCCTACAAATATGGAGACTTCGAGGCTTTTCTTAAAAAAAAAAAAAACTCATCACCATAGAAGGCTCAACACCACCAAAAAGGGAGCCAATTATTGGACTGATTCTTCAAATATCCAAATATATGTACATATCTATATTTTATTTTATCAGACCACTATTCCTGTTGTCATGCTCTTGAATCGTCCATACAACTTATTAAGTCATACACCACCTACACTTACTTCATGCAAATAGACAGAATAGGAAGAAAGATCATTAATATTTTTGCAATCAATTATGGTATAGAATAACTGTAATCCCATGAGAACCACATAATTATAACCTACAGGACTTTAAGGTGCTCTGCTTTAATAGGATTTAAGCCATAGCCAATCCAAGCCATCCCATGACCCGCTAAAATAAGAAATAATATATGACCCCATTCCTATTCATTTACATATCTTACACTTACACTATACTTCACATTTATAACACTCAGTACTTCACGTCACATCAAAAATACCAAATTTGAACTTTTTTTTTTAAAAAAAAAACTGAAGTATACCTCTTCATGCATAGGATTGGTGGCACACATATAAAGATTAAGGTTTAGATGCTAGATGATAAACACCAAAGAATTAAGTGGCATGTATGTAAACCTTCCTTCTGAATTTCAGGATAGCCGCAACTAATTTAGATTTATTCAGTGTAAAGATGAGAAGCAGAGTTTATTGAGTATAAAACAAATAACTTGAGAATATATTGATTTTGTATTAAAGGAAAGCTTGAAATATCAAATTCTCCACTTAGCTTCTCACTTTCTTCTTCCAGATTTTAGTTCACCCCACAATTTCGATTTTCCTTAAGCAAACTTAGTGGTGGGGGTTTCGGTGCAGAGGGCCGGACGTGAGCTGAGAGAATGGAAGCGAAGCTTTCAGTTTTTGAGAGAGGTGAAGCAGGCGAGCTGGATTGAGCTGTCGAAACTCGGTGCGGAGGAGAGGCATGCGGGATTGAGCGGTCAAGACTCATCGTCGTGAGAGGAAGAAGGAATCGAGTGTTTCTGGAGAAGGAGTTGAGTGAGGAGAGCGAAACAGGCGAGGGTTTTGGCACGGAGGAAAGAGACGAAGCCAAGCGGAAGAGGTAGAGAGAGGCGCATGCAAGAGGAGCTTCGGTCTTCGGTCGAGGAAGGAGAGAGGGCAGGGGATCTTCGGTGCAGAGAGGAAGGTGGGGTTTGTGGCTTCGATAGAGCAAGGAAGGAAGCGGGCTCGAAAGGAGCAGGTGAGGGTCGAATGTTTCGGTGCAGTGGAGAGAAGGATTCTTTGGCATCGATCGAGCGAGAAGAAGCGGGATCGAGAGGGTGGGGGAGTCGAATAAGGAGGAGAGCAGGCGTTGGATCGAGAGACCAGAAATATGGAGTTGGTTTGCAGAGATGAATCGCAGAGGCGAGTAGGCATGCAAGGTGAGCTTCTTCATTGCAGCGAGGAGGAGCTTCGGAATCTGGGAGGCGAAGCAGACAAGAGAGCTGAGCGGCTTCTTGCAAGGAGGATGAAGTCAAAATGTGGCCAGCCAGGAGGAAGAAGGCAAGCGTCCCTCTAAGAATAAGAATTAATCAAAGGAGCGGGCTCGAGAGCCGTTAGCGGGGAATTGAATACTTTCCCTAAGCGGCAGCAACTTAATTGAAAAAGCTTAATGGGGGAATTAAATGATAAATTTAAAATTTGAAATTCAAAATCATATAAGTTGAGGCAATTAGCCCGTGTTCAGCCCGAATCAAATCCGAGTTGAACCCGGGCCAGCATCCTGCTAAAACAAATGTGCATCAATTTCCGTGTCATTTATGCGAGCGCGTAACCTTAGCAATATGGGTGTCATTCCCTGCTAAAATTGACGTTACAGACGTGTCGACGCGGTCTGTTTCATCATCTGGGGTCGTCCAGACAAGTTCGTCGATAATCAGGCCAAAAAAAATGTGTCAACATCGTGCGTGGTGTAGCGAGTGCGTGAAATGCGGCGTTTGCAAGTGTTCGAGTCATGGAGGGTTCACCTAAGGCCGTCTGATCTTGTATGAACTCATTTAGAGCCCTCTACATGTTGGTCCTTAGCCCTTGCAACTAGAAATTAAGTGCTTGGAACCACTCATGCGAATTCTGCAAAAAAATAAGTTAAATGTGGCTGGAAATTCTATGGGAGGTGGACTCTATTACTAGTCTGCTAGGATAGTCAATAAGAAACTCCTAAAGCTAGAACTTGGGTTCTAAGAGTAGGAGAGTAAGACCTCACTAAAAATGAGACCAACACGGTGTATCTATTTTAGAGTTATCTAAAATGGATGTAAGCATAAATTTTGCAGAGGGACTGCTCAGACACCGCAAGGCGATAATTTTGTCATGAGGCGAATCAATTAATTCCAAAAGCATATAGAAATGAAGAAGAAGACTCTTCTAATTGGGTAGAATTGCGAGAGCTCCCTGCTTAGTTCTAGGATCAATGTATCGTGATCTCAATCACCGTAATTCTACATTCTGTGAAATCTAAGCTCCCACAATCGCGAGTTCGATAAGGATGAGGGGAGTGCTAACTTCCAAATGTTAGCATATCTTTTATATCTTTTTTATTTATTTTCTATTTCGCTATTTCTAATTAGGTTTTCAGGTAAGGTAACTATTTATATGTTGTTAGTTTTCTAGTTTCAGAACTTTTGCTTTGTTTTGAGTGTTATGGAGAATGTAATCTCTGATTTTTTTTCTATGGAATGTTGTCATTTTTCTTTTGCAAGTTGTGTCTGTACCTAGTGCAGGAACAGTTGGTAGACCTCCTTGACATTTGTACCACGTCGTTTTGTCATTTCTTGTTGTTTTCAGTTGGGATAGCTGCTGAACAGCTCAAATCTGCTGCCCACCAACAGAATTTAACCCATTTCCCCTTCTGAATACTGTCAACCGCCCCTATTCTCATTCTCCTACCATTCAACAACCACCACCCCACTAAATCTGTTTCCATAACACCTTCTAAGAGCTCTAGAACAATATCAAAGAGTGATTATTGTTGAGAGCTCATAATGAAAACAATCCAAATTAAGATCCTATAATTCCACCATCCAACCTTGTTATGAACCATAACAAGGGAGGTAGTCAACCCAGCCTAACCGAAGAATTCTTATCAGTATCAACAATTTTGCCCCCCAAAAATGCCTCATAGACTAAGGTGAAAAGCTAATCAAAGGAATCAACTGTAAAGTTGATCTTAGCTAACAAAGGACTTCATTCCATTTTGTACCATATGGCTTTATAACTAAGAGTTATTCGCCCAATTATCATGGTTCAAAAGCACATTTTAAGCATACCATCCAATTCTTGCTAGTAATAGATTTTTTAGAGTGCTCATATGTACACACTGCATATTACATCGATTTTGTAAAAGCATAATCAAATTTGAATTTCTCACTCTTTATAAATTGGCTCAATGGGGGGATGAGTGGCAACTATGAAGAGAGAATGGCTAGTTATTGCTTATGCTTTGATTTTTTACATGTTGTTTAATTTTTATATTTTTAGTGAGACAAAGTTGAAGATTATGGAAGCTGAAGATTGGATAGAAAATTACACATCATTTGAGAATGCTTTGATGCACCAGCCATCAAATAGTAGGAAGGTGATGTATCTTGAAACCATGAACACATAATAATTATTTGCTGGACCTAAAATTGGCGATGATGACAGCAATCTATAATGCTACCCATCATTGAGAATGACACTTGCAATGTATTTATTTTAGAACTTAAGTGAGAATTTTATGTTTAAAATTCCCTCTAATTATGATAGCAAAAAATCAAACTAATTGGCAAGGACAGAGAGTCTTCAAGTATTTGCCTGATTTGAAATGAGAGGCGCTAATAGCCAACGAAGATTAGCAGATCTGATACGGGGACTAGGGGGATGAACCGGTTTAACTCGATTCAGCAGAAACCTACAAAGTGTAAGGACTGAACCAGCCCCCCGCCTTTCTTTTCTATTTGGACACTCATCGGTGAGTTGTATCCAAGAATGAATGGTGCTCCGGCCGTATCTCGCTCCGAAATGGTGATTATCCTCGACTTCCCTCTTCCCTGCAACCTCCCTCTTGCTGTCCCTGTGTCCATAGTTTCTGCAGTTTGCCCAAAAACAGCAGTTCCTCAGTCTGCTGCAGCCTCCAAACTGTGCACCTCCTCGTACCTCCATTCCTCCCTTCTTCCCAGCAGCAGCCCCAACCTTCCAATCATCAGATTTCTCCCGCTTTCCCCTACCAGCTGCTGCTACTTTACGTTAGTCCCCACACAGCCAGCCCCTCATACAACATAAATGCAACCTTACTCTCCTGCTTTCACAGCAAAACCAGCCGCAGCACCCACCTGCAAGCCTCCTTGCCGTAACTTCCCCTTACCACCTGCATTCCCCCTACCTCCCAGCAGCCCGCTGTAGCAGCCACATATCCCCCTAACCAGCCGCTTGCTGCCCGCATCTACCATTGTAGTTCCTTTTCATGTTTTCTATTTGTTAGTTGTTATAGGATTATGAACATGATGAAATGACACTACATGAAGATCAAAATCATCTTCAAAATCTAAAGCACTATACCTACTTTCTCCTAATATAAGAGCCTTTGATTTGAAGGAACTCCTAAAAATAATAGTCGAATTTTTATTGTCCCCCTCTTGAAGATGAGGAGTAAAAAAGGGTTGTAATTAAAAAAAAAGGTGAAATCTATGATAACAAAAATTTTCTTTGAAATAGGATCAAAACATTTATATACACATTTTGGGTGGGAGCATTATCAACAAACATATATATTTTGGTTTGAGGTTTAAGTTTTCCAAATTTCTTTAAGGATAAGGAAGATGAGAGCCGATTTGTTGGATAAATTTTATGAAAAACATCAAAAAATGTCTCAAAATTTAAAAATTTATTTTCTTTTAATAAGGAATGTAACAGTATGAACGGTTTCACCCAAAAAATGCATTGGCACTTGATTTGTAAATAACAATTTCGGGGCTAATTCCAATGAGTGTTTTTTGATTTTTTTCATCCACATCATTTTATTGTGAGACATTGACAAAAGAGCTTTGATGAAGTATCTTTTTTTAAAAAAAAAAGTAACACAAAATATTTTTGAAATATTCTCAATCACTAGCACTCCATAATATTTGAATAGTTTTTTGGAATTGTGTTTGCACCATAGTGTAAAAATTTTAGAAAAATTTTTCCACTTAAAATTTTTCTTCATTAAATACACCGAACTTAACCTTGTATGATCATCAATGAAAGCCACAAACTATTTTTTACCAGAGCATGTAAGACATTTACAAGAATCTCATATATCAGTATGAATTCGAGTGAATGGTGTAGTAGGTTTGTAAATTTGGGTAGAAAAAAATGCATGATGATTTTAAACAAGCTTCGCATTGGAAGATGAAAAATTTTTATTCTGAAATAAATTAGGAAACAAGAATTTTAAATACTAAAAGCTAAGAAGAATACATTTATAATGTCATAACATAATATCATCGTTTATGGAAACAAATCAAAAATTAAAACAAGTACTTTGACATTATCTATTTGCATCAAGCTCATCGTCAAAATAATAGAGTTAATCCTTTTGTATAAACCATCCTCTTAGTGGTCAACTCATGAAACTCATAATAAGAAGAGTAGAAAATAACTTGATACTGATGATCAAAAGCAATTTTACGAATAGACAATAAATACAAGACGAATTCGGAATATGGAGAACATCACGAGGGCTAACAACAAGATGAGTTTGAAGGTGCCTATCCTGACAATTATTGAGGGTGACTCACTGACAATTTTGACCTTTATTGCATGCACAAGGTCTACAGTATTAGAATAATTTTGAACCAGAGATATGATTAGTTGCGCCACAATTAATTATCCAAGAATGAACAAAGTTAAGATTAACACCTAATAGTGCAATGTGTTGAAGAGAAAGACAAAATCCGTGATAATTTTGGAGATTGAAACAACTTGTGCAGGTGCCCTAATTGCTCTTTGGTGAAAGGAATTGCATCCAAGCTTCAAGAAGTCTCTTTAGTTTCCTCGGCAAGGGCTTGATAAGCTCAACCTTCTCGTTCCAATTTTAATTTCCAATTCGCAGGTTTACTATGAAACTTCCAACATGCCTCTTTTATATGTCATATTTTTTTTATAATGCCCGCACCACCATTGGTAGAGCAATGTGGTTTCGGAATTACTTGAACCAGTAGAAACGATAGATATTCTTTGGGAATTGGTCATCGCTAAATTATACATCATTAGAGGAGAAAGAGGATGGGACAGAACCAGGAGTAGATTTCGATCACGAGTTAATTCAATGCTTAAAAATGCAACAAAGAAGTCGGTGGAGAAGGATTAATCCCCGCTCACAATATCTCCGATAACAACCATCTCTCGATGCGCGATTTCAATGGTGCCAAAGGCTGATAAATAACTCATTGACCAATCACTAAGAAATCGGTGGAGGAAAAGGATAAGAAAACGAAAGCATTGAAAAAAGCCGAAAATGTTCCTACTGAAAAGAAATTGATGGACGAAAGCAACTTCCGGCTTCAAAAGGGAGCAGTTTCGCAAGGTGGAGAAACATGTAGTTGAGGAAAACTCGGTAGAGAAGAATCGAAATCCTCGACAGCAAAACCATGAGAAAGTTGCAACCAAAGTCATCATCTTTTCCTCTTCTGTGCTTACGGTAGTGAGAGTTAAAGCTCTAATTAAATTTAATTTTTGGGGAAAAAAAACAATTAATACTCTTTAACTTCCTAAAAGACTAGGTTACAAGATAAATTGCAGTGGAAAGCCACCACATTAGGAAAGCAACAAAATCAGCCAAAACATTTCCATGCTAGAAAAAGAAAATAAGAATTACAAACAATAGATAATTTTAAAAGTAGAAATTACTAAAAATATAAAATAATAAAAATAAAAACTATCAAAAAAATTTTTTTTAATTTTGACAGGATATTTACCACATTCCAAATCAATCTTGAAGCAATCACATATCCATGAAATAAAAATTTTACACCTCAAATTCCACTTCTATTAATAACCACATATTAGAGTGTCAATCCATATCGCCTTAGCTAAAGAAGCAACAACATTTATTTCAACCAAAACAAAGAGAAATTATGGAGGAAAGTTCGTGATGGCAGCATCTACTTGTATTATTTTGCAAAAAAAAATCCCAATAATTAAGGTATTGATCAATCAATGAAGTGAACACAAAGAAGAAGAAATACAACAAAAACAAAGGTAAAGAGAGGCACCCACCTAAAAAAATGGATAAAATCATCCACATAATAAGAGTGATTAGAGAAAATTTTTGCATAATCTGCTTCTAAAGATAGTTAAATAAGCACTTGACAATGATCAAGTCGTCCAAAGAAATCATCAATCAAATGTAAATCAAACATGAAGTGAATACTCCAAGTTCATGGGGTAAAATGCAAATTTACTAACCAAACTGTGAGAGAATGGTGCTGACAAATCAGAAATCAGTCTACATGAAAATTAGAGCATGTTCACCAATATAAGATTTTGGTGGCCACATCCTAGCAGACATCACATCATGCTTAAATAATAGAGGAAAACTAGCAGACAGTTGGTGGCGAAGCCTTCCTCAAAATAGCATCAATAAAAGAAAAGGTGGGAGTAGAAGGCACGATAAGAGGAGTAGCAACAATATGATGAACCCTGATAATAGCCATAGATGGACCAACAAAATCAGTGGCATCAAAGATGGGAGGCTCAAGGAAGAAGAAAGAACAATCCAATAGGATCAAGGGAAATTGAGCACAAAGAAGTGGACGCTTTTTGGAGATCACGGAGGGGTGTCAGAAGAGAAGTAGCATGAAGTAAATGACAGGCAATCACTGACAAAAGAGGTGACGGTTAAAGGGAAACGAAATGGAAGTTAGACTTCCCAATGGTAGGTTTGGGAGGTGATGTGATGCCATCAAAGATATTAACGACAAAAAAGTGGAATACAATAAAATTCGTGATTTGGACGTCAACTACAACATGAGGGCAACAACAGGGAAAAAAAAAAAGAGGAGTCCAGTGAGAGGCTAGAGGACAAACCTGAGGGCGTACAAATGAAGGCCCCGTTTGTTAACATCACAAATAACACAAGAAATTGTAGAGAATGGTGTGATGAGTGAGCACAAACGGAAGTTCTGAGCCACCAGTTATGACTACGGAGCATGGAGAGCCGCAGTGTGAGCTAAGCACGCAGGGCCATGATCAACTAAAGTAGGAGTGGCAAGTTCCAAGCTTAGACAAGCTGGCACAAGAGGTAAGCAGACGAGGTCAGGCACTGAAAAACTGCATAGAGAGTAACCACATGAGGTCTATGTTGCAACTCTTATTTGATTCTCTTCTTTAGCTAAAGCTTGCTAAAGAAGTAATATGTTTTAAAATTCAAAATAGATGCCTGGAATTTTTGAGTCAACACAAAAGTTGGGTTGTCTAAGAATAGAGTCATTTCAAGCTAAGCTAGCTTAACTCAAAACATCTTTTCAAGTTTGAAACGGGATTAAGTCATGTTAATCTCAAGAATTTTGAGTTCAACTTAGCTCACTCTAACTTGACTTGTGCCACCCATACCTTTCAATTTAGCTTGACATCCCTACCACTTGACACATTGATAACTTTGTGGTTCAAAATTTATCATTAATAAACATTACAATATATTTTTACAAACGCATTGAAGGCTAATGGTTAGACAATGTTTTCCTGTACAGAAAGTCCAAGATCAAATGCTTAGCACAGCTAAGAAGAGATCGGTTCATAGTTATAATATAAAATAAAAAAATATATTTCATTAAAGTCCTAATATAAGCTTCCATTTTTAATCATTATGTCACTTGAACTAATCCCAGTTTATTTGGATCCTTGCACCATCATGAAGAAATCAATTGATGGCAGAATGAACAAAACAACAACTTCGTTGGGCGGACCTCACACATCACAAATAATGCATCACTACCATGAAGCAGGAGTGGCCAGTAGCAGCAGTGGATAAGTTTAATGATGATAAAAGAACAAGTAGAGGGAATTTCGATCATTCTCCATGAAAAGTTTCCTTTTTGTTTAAGAACCAACTAGGAAACGAAAATAACTGTAGGGCTGCATGAAAAAACAAATTTAAGGTACCCAACCATTGATAGCCACGAGTTTGAGAAGCCTAGATGCTAAATACTAGATATAAAAACTTTTAAAATATTTGGTTAAGTAGAAGTAAATGCAAAACAAAAAAAGGGAAAAAGAAAAAAGAAAGAGTTAAATATACCAACAAGATGACTAAGCAAGTTAAGCAATAGCTACCTGGCGTGCAAGGCGCAAAGCGCTGAGAGATTTTGCCACTATTGGCCAAAGCTCCTCTGCAATTGAATCCCATCTTGGGTCGCTAAAAGATGAAACTGGAAGCACAGTAATATCACCAAGCCGCTCCCACCTGAAAGCCAAAAATTTCACCTCTTGAAGTTGTAAATGTCTCAAAAGCACAATGCCAATAAGTACCTAAAGCAAACGCAATAACTAAAAATAGAATACAACAGAAGCACCTCAAACATCAAGTAAGATGCAGGGATTACAAATACATATTCATGTAAATGACGAAAGAACACATTCAAGAGAAAAAACAAGCATTTCAATGAGGTGAAAAACAGACCTAACAGGCAGCTCTTCTAACATTCCCAATGTCAAACCTTTTTCTGTCAACAGAGAAGAGACCATTTCTCTCAAAACTTTTTGAGGAGTACTTGGTATCTTTTTATCATACGAAGTATCATCAATAATTATGGAAGCATTACATAATGAGAAAATGTCAAACGCCATTGAAAAGGAAACTCCATTTACTGAAAAATTTTTAAGAAGAGCATCCTCTTTGCATAAATCAATAGATTTCTTTTTAGAATTGAGAGATTCTTTTTGATACAGGTTGTAGAACTCTCGAGAGATCGGTAAACAAATATGAAACCCATCAAGACTGTGATAAACCTTCTTAGTGAGATCCATCCATCCAAACTTCTTCAACACATCCTTCACAAGCTTAGCATGTTTTTTCTTGATTTGTAAAGCAAGGTGCTTAGGATCTGAGTAAATTCCACGTTCAATATTAGATAAGTCAGCCTCTAAATAAGGCCACAAAACAGTAGAACGATCCTGCAATTTGCCTCCATTAAGTTGTGAGATATTTTGTCCTTCCATTGCAGAACAGGTAACTGATTCCTCATTTACCCCGCTAAAATAAGTATCCTCTATGGATGCCAGGTTCAAACCCATCTTCATTGGATAACTAAACTTTGTGCCAAATGCATAACAAGAGGCTCCACCCCCAACAATAATAAGTTCATCATCTATAACACTGGTTGAACTACGGATCCAAAAATCCCTTTCAGAACTGTTGATGGACACATTAATCCACCTTTTATTGATCAGATTTAGCAAAGAAAGCTCTTCATTATGTTGCGTGAGTGGGCAACCACCAATGATGCCAACAAATTTTTTATATACAAACATAGAATGGGAAAACCTAGGAGAAGGAGCTCTTCCAGTAGTCTTCACCCTTTTCCATGTAGATGTTCTGGTATCAAAACTATAAAAATCGCCTAGTGCTTTCTGCCCATCATGGCCTCCAAACATAAACAAATGAGTGCCATATGCAACCATAGAATGTGAATGTCGAGCAGAAGGTAATTCCCCATAAATGCTAGCATTACTCCAATCCAAAGTTTCAGTATTCAGAACATTCATGCAGGAGTAAATGACTTCATTATTTAGACCCCCAAAAGCATATATCTTTGAGCCTATGGCTGCCGTTGCATGTCGGTGCCTGTAATAGACAAACCAAATTAAAGTGAAAAAAATCAGACCAGAAGAAAGATACTTTAAATTTAAAGTATAATTAGCATTTGAAAACAAAGATAGCCAGTTAATTCCATAGTTCTGAATTAAGAAATATTAGTTTCATCTTTATTATTCATGTTATTCTATTAAATATTGATAGAGGTGGAGGCTCTTTATTTTATATTATTCGTCAGAAAATCCATCTATTTATGGTAGAGGAATGAGCATAATATTCAAAGAAAGAACTATGGAAGATTAAGAAAATAATCCAGTCAAATAAATAAAGAGTGGTGATCTTCTTTGACAGAAAGAAGAAACTGTTTATAATTGGCTTTCATACTATCAGATGTGTTTTTTATCATAAAGATATTCCTAATGATAGATGCATTGAATAAGCAGCCATCAAGTTACAAAAAATTATATTTCTATTTGGTGAGAGAATCATAAAAGCATATGAACTAGGAAAGTAAGCTAAAATTGCCACGTGGAACAAATAAAAAGAGACTTATAAAAAAAATTCACAATCTCAATTTAAGTAAAATACCTTTATTAAAGCATATGAACCAGGAAAGTAAGCTAAAATTGCCACGTGGAACAAATAAAAAGAGAACTATAAAAAAAGAATTCACAATTTTAAGCAAAATACCTTTATTTAACTTCATAGTTTTTGACAAGAAAATTTATGGGTAGAAGAATATAAAGTAAAATTGGAAATACTTAAAAACAATGTGATTTAGTTTTTGCCTGATATATCAGCGGGTTATGTCCTGCCATGGCAAATGTCATACAACTACAACAGTATTAGATATGCTTACTAAATTAGGTCTAAGGGAAAAATGAATGCAAGTTCATACTTAAGATTTTCACTCTGATTTAGAACAAGAATTTCGTAGAGCTGAAAAGGAAAAACATGCTCTTAAAAATAACCTTTCATACACAAGCATCAGGAAGCAATAAAGATAGCACTTCTAATACTAAAAACTCACTAATAAAATGTTTTTGATTCCACAGATTTGGACGCCTTCATCAAATTGTCCAAATTGACATGTGTTCTTAGTAGAAGACGCCTCGCTCAAGAAAGAAAAATAAATGGAAGACACGCCTGGCGATGAAAACAAACACTTACTATATGCAGATGAAGGAGAACTTCTTATGATTGGAAGGTTATTGAGCATGACTGAAAGTCTAGAGCCTGATTGGCATGGACACAATATTTTTCATAATAAGTGAACTATGACAGAAAACGTGGGTAATACCATCATTGATGGAAAAAGTTACTAGAATTTTATCTCTAACAGTATGGTTAAAAAATAAACCAACATACTTAAGAGTAGCGTATACATTATAAATTGTCCTGGCTACAAAAAAGAAATGAAAACAAAAAACACAAAATTATATCTATTGTAATTTTTCATAAGTAAAAATATACAAAAGAGGTGTGTTGTGATATGATTTCCATGAATGCTTGTAATCTAATGCAAGGACGACTATGACAGTATGAGAGGCTTATGATCCATGATGGTTACGAAAATATCTATACCATAGAATGCGGAGGCAAGAAGTTGGTTTTGATGCCTATGAAGGAGAATATTAAAAAAAATACTGAAATTAATTCAAGAATCTCCAAATCACTACCCTTGCGAGCAATACAAGATTTCCCAACCTCGGATGCTCCCATATAATTAAATAAAAATCAGAAAAAGAAGTTGTTAGTAGAAATGTGTCTGCCTCTATTGCAATAAAACCAAGATGTTCTCCTATAATTATAGACAACATAGAGTGGGTTGAATTATTTTTATCGAAACAATGTAAGTTGAAACAGAAATCGGATATTCAAAATCAAATTACTCATGCTTTAATCAAAGATATCTTTTCATTAATATTCACCAGACAAAATTGGTTACATTTGAGATGATCAAAAGAACCCTAATCCATCAATAAAGATGGCTTTTGCATGAAGTGGTCAACCTGCCAAAGCCATCAAAATTGCAATATTTTCACCTAACTAGATTAAGAGAATGTTTAAGACATTAAGGACGAATCTCCCGTGACCCAGAGAGAATAACATAGTTAGGGATAGGAATTTAATTAAAATTGCTGGGAATTGTATATAATTTAAGGTTCTATTTCTAAATAGGAAATATAGATATGTTTAGGGATTTATTTATAAAGGATGTAGTAAGGCTATATATAAGCCAAGTCTTTAATGAATAGAGATGATTTTCTTGAGCAATTATTTCTATTTGATATCAAAGCTAAACTTATACGACCGATTGTGAGGACCAGGTATAGAGAACCAAAGCTCCGATCTACCGGGAGAAGATCGGGGTGTACAGGGATCGTGGCTTCCAAAAATGCTAAAGATCATCTGTTGCTAGATTCTAGGCTTACATAGACCCGAAATTCCCGTTTTTGTCTTTATTACGCTTCATCCTCTTGAAGTAGTAACGATTAGAGCTAACTGAGAAGATAAGGATGCGATGGCAGTGTGACCATTGTGAAGCAATCACAATTTGAGCTAACTAGAAAATTAACAGTGGAATTGAACCATGAACCTGACGATATAGTCACGATTAGAGTTAGCAGAAAAGGCACCGACGGGATCATGCGAACTAATTGGGAAGGCAAGGAAGAGCAGGAGTGCGCCCAAAGTAGTGGCGTGGAGCAGCTTCCACCTAGTTTGCGTTTTTGTGTAACTCCTGCGAAGAAGGGGGTGTAGACGGGTGGCTTCGTACGAGACCAAGAGTAGCAAGAACAGGGCTGCAGGCTGGTTTACGAGAGTCTAGGCTTTGACGGGTTGATTTGCACTGGAGGCAAGAAGTAACAAATAAATCATAGGCTAACTGAAGAAAACGACGGGATTGCGTCATGACTACTGTGAAGCAATCCTGATCAGAGCTAATTGGGAAGGCAACGAGAGAATTGTGGCATGACCATCACGATACAGTCGCGATTAGAGCTTGTTGAAAAGGCAATGATGGGATCAGAAGAACTAATTGGGAAGGCAAGAAATAGGGGGATCACGTGCGAGGTAGTACCATTGAGCGGCTTCGACCAAGTCTGCAGTTTTGTGTGACTTCTACGAAGGAGGTGTGGACAGTTGGCTTCGTACGCGGCCAGGGCAGAACAAGCAGGTCCGCAAGCTGGTTCGCGAGTGTGTATGATTTGGTGGGCTGATTTGAACTCGAGGCAAGAAGTAACAATGAAGCTTCAACTCTTTAAGCTTCAGCAGAATGTCAGGCCAATTTCGTGTGAGGATAGGAAGGAAGTCTTGTATGATCTAGACTTGATTCTTGTGATTGAGGATGTCAGGAGACGGAGATAGTGCAGGAGATAAATGATTGAAACTTTTGGGGAAGATGAATCTAGAAGTTCCGAAAGTCTTGGTCGAGCTCATGAAGAGAGCTAGCATCTCAACAGGAGCCACTACCTTAGCACGTGCCTCGACACAGGTGAAGCTAGTTCTCCCTCTTTTGGATTTGCAGTTCGATGGATCAGCCACGTATTTTAGTTGACCGCATTGGATGAAAACTGCTCTAGTAGAGAAGAGACAAGAGGGATATCTGACCAGGGGTCAAGCCAAAAAAGTGGCAGTGTTAAGCGGAAAGAGTGGAGGACCACACACGCTTTGTTTTACATCTTGCTACTCAACTCGAAGGTTCCATCGATTGCCTCATATGTTGATGGTAATCGAAAAGTGAAAGACATCTGGGCAAAGTTGAAGAGGGCATAAGCTGAGACTAAGATCCACATGAGGGTGTTTCAGATTCAGCGTGACAGAGGCACTGGTATAGGGTGATAGATCGATTTAGGAGTACTCCATAGAGCTAGAGCGGCTATGGCAAGATCTTGATCACTTCTCATCAATGTTGAGCTGTGGTAATTCATAGTACAAGAAGGGAGAGATCCTTGTACAGATGAGGAATATGCAGTTTATAGCTCATCTGAACTCGGCCTTTGATTATAGGAGATCTGTCATCCTAGCCTACTCAACGATTTCTTTACTGGATGAGGCCATCGTCGCGATGATACAGGAGAGTTGCATGTGGTTACACTATGAGCCACGTGGACTTCCAAGTATGTGATCAGCTTGGATGCCTTGAGCTCAGGTATGATAGGTGTCCAATGCCCGCAGGTGCTACAACTATGTAGAAGTGGTCTACTTGAACAAGACTTGTCCAAATCACCAAATAGAGACGAGTGGGCGTGGAAAGTCTAGAGGTCGTGGTCGTAATAATAGGAGGCTACCGGGTAAATCTGATGATAGCAATGAACGAGGGAAAGACGGTAGTCTTTATTGATGAAGATCATGAGTTACTGGAGATGTTGAAGAGAATGCAGAGAACAGCAGGTGATGTGATTGATGATACATCCACCTTATCTTCATCCAAAAAGAGCATTACTGTTTATGCTCACTCAGCCAAATATACTCTTGATACACATACTCTTTCTTTTATATCCACCACAAGATCACCAAATTGGATAGTAGATTAAGGTGCATCTTGACATGTGACAGGTGTCGCTAGTGAATTCACTTCTTATACTTACCTAGCAGTTCCAGAGAGCATTCAGACCATTGATGGTACAACACAGCCTGTGATTGATAAGGGTATAGTGAAATGTAGCAATTTCATGACTATGTCCAATATTTTGTAATCTTCTTTCTTTCTAGTGAATCTTTAATCCATTAATGTCATTATGCTCCAACTAAAAAGTGTTATATTATTTGATATTTCTAAAATGATCTTTTCAAGAGAGGGGACTGGCAAGAGACTTGAAAATGGCAGGTGGAATAGTGCACTTTGGTAATTGGATAGAGATATGATAGACTCAACCTTGACATCTATGGTAGAGAGTGTTGGAGTCTGGGAAGAGTGTGGAAGATGTGTTGCTGCTACATCACAAGTGCATAAGACACTCTTCGTTTAGTCTATTGAGTCATTTATATCCATCCTTGTAGAAAAAGACAAATAAATAAAAACTTATGTGTGATGCTTTTAAGTTCGGTAAAAATACCAGAAGCTCTTATGTTAGTTCTGTTAATAGAAATTATTATGTTTTTGATTTGGAGCATTCAGATGTATGGGGACATTGTTTTACAACTTTGATGAATGATTACAAATATTTTTTCACTTTCATTTATTATTTTTCACGTGTTACTTGGTTATATCTGATGAGAAACAACAATGATGTATTTGCCTGCTTTAAAGATTTTTAAATGGTGATTTAGACTAAATATGGTTCAATAGTGAAGGTTTTGATGTATGATAAAGGGACAAAATATACTAACAAGAGGTTTGAGAAGTATCTATTAGCCCAAGGGATACAGCAACAAACCACATATCCATACACATCAGCACAAAACGGCGCAGCAGAGAAGAAGAATAGACACCTTCTAGAGGCAACCAGAATTATCATGCTCTCGATGAATGTCCCAACCCACTTATGGGGACAAGTTATTTTGACAGTCGCTCAATTGATAAACAGACTGCCTTCAAGCGTGTTGAAGTGGCAATCTACTTGTGAATTGCTAAAAGGAGATAATGGCGGGATCCTCTCATTGAAGGTATTTGGGGTGTATGTTTTGTGAAGGATAATAAACCACTAATAGGAAAGCTGGATCCCAGAACTGTGAAATATATTTTTGTGGGTTATTCTACCACCAAGAAGAGGTATGTTTGCTAAAGCCCAATAGAAAATAGATTGTTTGTGAGCATAGATGTGACTATTAGAGAATTTGAACCGTACTACACCATGGAGGTAACCTCACTCTTTTGATGACTTGCAGATACTGGAGGCATGAGGCAAGTGGAGGAGAATAGTGATGGTCAGAAATTGGTAAATTTGAAAACGATGTCTTATCCCATTATGTGGGAAGGATCGACCGAGAAAGAGTTGAAAAATAAGAAAAATGAGCCTGAAGATAGTGGGAATCCAGCTCAAGTTTGCAAAGAGACAAAATGAGGGAAAAGTGTCTATCGTTCCTCTCATCTCAACAAGTTTGTCTCAATCTACCTCGACTACTGAGACACCATCTACCTCATAACTCGGTTACACAAGTGATATGATTCCTCTTTCTTCTCCACCTACTCTCATGACTTTAAGGAGGATCTCTCGCAATGCGGGACATCCTCCTCATCGTCATTCTTGTGATCGTTTTGGTTTCTCACATGATATTGCTCAGGTTGTCTCATGATATAACATATCACTTTTACAAGGAGTATTCATTGCAACTTTGAACACTATATTTATACCTAAGTGTTAGTGTTTAGCTAAGGAGGATCTAACTTGGAGGATCTTGGTGCCCTTGATAAAAATAGAGTGTGGGAGCTCGTGATGCTACCAGCAGGGAAAAAGGCAGTCGAGTGCAAATGGGTCTTCATAGTGAAGTGGAGACTTCAGAAAAAAAAATTGATCACCACAAAGCACGGTTGGTAGCAAAAAAGTATGATCTGACGTATGACATTGACTATAATGAGTCATCTACGTCTGCGGCAAACATGAGCACAGTCAGGATACTCATCTCTCTATCTATCTATGAATGGTGAAGTAAATTACACCAACCGGATGTGAAGAATGTGTTTCTCATGGGGATCTACTAGAGGAGATACACATGGAGATACTTCCAGGCTTCGACAAAAACCAAATGCTAAAGTTAGTAGAATGAGAAAGTCACTGTGCGGTTTGAAACAAACTCCTCGAGCTGAGCAATGGTAGGCATAGACTATCAACATATTAATGTCAACCACATAGTATTTTTCAATGACATGTTGGTCACATTACAATTCTTGTTGTGTATGTGGATGACATGACTGTCACTGGCGATGATGACAAAAGAGAGATTGCACAGTTGAAAGCAAGGTGGGCAAAGAGTTTGAGGTTAAGGACCTGGGACAACTTAAAAACTTCCTTGAGATTGAGGTGACTCGCGAAGCAGAGGGGATTGTTTTACTTAGAAGAAGTATGTGCTAGACTTGCTCACAGAGACAAACATGTTGGGATGTAAGTCTGCAGTTACACCAATTGATCATAAGAGAAAGTTGAGCGCAAATGCAAGAGAGACAGTTGATCGTGAAAGGTACTAGAAGTTGGTAGGACGTTTCATTTATTTCACAATCATCCCAACATATCATTTGCAGTAAGAATGGTGAGTCGTTACATGCATAATTGGAGGAAGGGCCACATGAATGCAGTGTATCAGATTTTTGAGGTACTTGAAGAGTGCAATAGGGGAGCGGTTGATATTAAAAAAAAATTGGCATTTAGGCATTGAAGGAGGAGCTGCAATGAATTATCTAATCACAGTTTCTACATGTGCTGCTTAGCTCTCCTCCCACCAGGTATGGCTTACTATGTTACATGTAGGTAGCTTTATACTAACATTATTTTTATGCAGTTCGAGTTTTTTTTTTTTATGTTTTATGTACTTTTTAGAGTCTTTAGAAGAGTCTATATTAAAAATAAGGTACGGGCACAGTTTCTGAGACTCCAGACAGTCAGAACCATGTGACGGGGACTAGGAGCTGATTGCTCGTGTCTCATATCTTAATTCTAAATCTCATTCATAAATAGAATTAGGAACAGACGTATGTGCAGCGTTTGACCGCATTTTCTTTTCTGAGATATGTCGTTGACCCACTGACACTGACTTTTTGTTTATTATATTTGGCGTGCTTTCACTTTCTGCAATGTGATTGACTTGGTTTTGCTCTTTTTCGCTTGTGGGTTGTCTGGGAATCATGTGTTATAACTTAAGCTCTCTAAAAACCTAATATTCAACTTTTTTCTACAAAAGATTAATAATAAAAGATTGAGATTAATTAACATTTAGGCTTAAAATACCTTAAGATTTTAAAATTTGTATTACTTTCCTACATAGCCTTTGGATCGTATTTTAAATGAGTTGCGTGCATGTCTACCCACCAAGTCATAACTAATAAGACCTCCAAGCGTAGGGACTATTGCAACATATTACATGACCAAATGAGAAGTTCCCATGCTTCTCCAACCGATTGCCCCAGCATAGATTTCTACTTAGATGGTTGTCTAGTGCGTTTCGGATATTAGAGGCTTCCCCGACCCAGACGGGGAGTAAGTACTTTATGAGAGTGTTTTCAGCTTTGTAACTGGAGTTCTCTTCTCTTCTTTCCAGCGGCTTCTCCCCACTTTGGCAGGTACATGTCCCACCTCTATATGTTCCACTTAGATAGGGTCATAGGATTTAGAGTTTCCTTACTTTGACCTTGGGGCTACCGAGGTCATCTTGGACAACACAATTCATTGATTGTTGATAAGGGGGTCTCTGGTTGTGTTGGATCAACTACCTCACGACCAGGTAGACTTAGGATCATAATAACTAGGGATGACGAATCTGTGCTATTCTGACCTGGCTCTCTACTTGATTAGGATTACTCTATCTTCCTTTGTTTACCTTCTTTGAGCCCTGTCGCTCTCTTTGATGCTTCGTCGATGTCGTCTCCTAGGCCTCGATCACAGATAGGTCGTCGCCCATCTGGAATACTATTATTCATCGTCTACCCTTACGGCCTGGTTAGGCCTTAAAAGCATAGTGTGGACCCTATTAATCAACTCGGTTATGTCATAGGCCTCGATTGTCGATGAATCGCTACCCATATGGGATTTGAGAAACTCTCTCTGCGTTGTGGCTTAGCGAGAGTTTTGAAAATGTCAAGATGCTCCTATGAAATAACTATTCTTTGTGCCACCTCTCACTAATCGTCACTTAAATGTAAGCAAGATTCCTATAATTAAGAGCATTTATTGGGCATCCCTCAAGATGTAATTAACCAAAAGAATATGTCTCTATGAGAGTTGCTTTTGATCACAGAACAAGCACACACACTTTACTTTCTGATTCTAGGTTACTTTCATAAGATCTTAGTGGATATGTTTCAAGGCATTTTCAATTCGATCTTGTTTGGACGTATGCGCTTGGGTTATCACATGAAGTTTATTTTAAGAAAATTCTTCACGTTTTTCCTCTTATTTGTCTACCTTCGTTGTATGTCCTTATTTTCTGATTCTTCTCTTCTCCAAATCATTCATATGATCTGAAAGAGAGATTTACTCGGAAAAAAGAAATATACGACGACAGACAAGCTAGTGACTCCTAAAAAAATAAAAAGAGAAAAACCACTCTTCTTGTCGAAGCTCATGCAGTTTTGTCTCAATCTCAAACAATATTGTAGTATATTCTATATTTGAATAAGTCTCACGAGTTGTTTCCTAAATTTCCTATGTTGTGCTGTAAAGTAAGAGATTCTCTTCAACTTTTGTGGTCATGGAATTGATCAACTAAGGAATGAACATATGATCCTATATTCCAAGAGTGATGGTTAAAACCAGTAAACCCAAGAACAGTGTCCTCTCTCGTAAGATGTTCCTCTCTTCACTTTCAACAAATAAACATAAACACGAATTGGGACCATTAAAGGAAGTTATGGTCATTGAGTTCATGGTTTGTGATAAGGATAGAGAGTTCTGAAGCTGGTCAGACAGAATTCCTGGTCTTTGATCCCGAACGAACGTTCAGAGTAGAGGTAGACATCTACCATACTTCGTCATAAGCTCTATGCACGCTTAGGGTTGGAGAAAATTCCTGATTGGTGGTGTGAGATGAGAAACGCCTTTTGTGCTTGTCCGGGAAGGAAGGATCACCCGGAAAAGCAGTAGGGTGTGATTATATCTCGAAGGATGACACGAACAGTACAGCTGCAAACAGCAGAAGACTGCTGGAACAACTGGTTGAGGCGGGATTTTGATTTGAAAAAGAAAACCCCTGTCTCGCAACTGTGTTCGCATGCTCGGGTTTTCCATTAGAGAGAGAAAATCCTCAATTGAGTGTGCAGCTTATGGTAGTGTGGGAAGGGTCGCAACCTCTATTATTGGTCGTGGATTCTTTCTGTGGAAAAATTTCAAACGCATGCTTCTAGAAAGTGTAGGGAAGGAGAAGAGGTCATCGCGCGGGGAGCCTGCAAGAACTGTCAACTACAAGGAGAGGCTCCAGCAAAGGAAAAAGAGCTAGAGTATGCAACCAAGCTTTGATACCATGCACAAAAATGTGAGAGGAAAATTCTCTTATTCCTCTAAATTCAAAATACACATCCTCTCATTATATTGAGAGACAAATCTAGGGCAAACATAAATTCAACAATTACAACTTACCAATGACATAACAAACACATAAGAAAAGAACTACAAACATGATAATAGAAAAATAAATAAGAATGAATCTAAATAAGAAACATAGAATTCCAAAGTTAATAAAAAAAAATTTGGACAGACAATTGTACAAAAAAAATCAAATAACTCTAGTATGAACATCAATGTAAAAACAGAAATAATGAAATCCAAAATAGAGAACGGTAAATTTAGTCCCTGGATATCAGAATCCATGAAGTCAAAAGGTACACAACTATAGGAAAAGGAAGGCACATAAAAGAAAACATGGTGACGTTTATCATTTTAACTAGTTTCATATTCAAAGCTAAAAGTAGAGGATGTCATGTAAGTGAAACTTTGAAATTGATGAAAACTGAGAACTAGAGAAAGAAGATAAGATATTGGAACTATGGAAGCAACATCAATGAGACAATGAAAGCATCAAATTTCAATGCCTCCAACAAAAATCCACTTAAAGTTGAGGCCTTGAAAAACACATATGAAGAATAACAAGCTATCGAGTGGTTATGAAATTTTGTGAGGTAATGTATAGACAAATGGTTTACAACAAATTGGGCATATTAAATAATATATAATGTAAAGGAAAAGAAATAATGGATATATTATTTTCCAGTGATTGGAGGGGTGCCATTATGAAAAATAGCAAGTGGGAGGAATGTTATGGCAAGCGATGAAAATAATTATCAAATATATATGCTATTGGAAAAAGCACGATAATATAAAACAAGGAGAGGCTGAAATATCTAACTTGAAGTGTTGTAGAAGGCTGTCGTAAGCCTGGTAAGAAAAGATAATAGAACATAAAGTGTCTAGCCGTGATCCGGTTTGTGTAGTTGAGCCATTTGAGTTTAAATTGTGGGGTCAATGTACTAGTAAGGGTATTTTCGTCCATTTATTTGTAGTACATTTAGGGTTTGAATATTGTGATAAATAGGTGATCATATAGTGCATTAGGAAACTTTTGGAACGAGGAAGAAATATGTGAGAGCTTTGGGCTCCTTAGGTTCTTGAATGGGAATGTGTCTACATCCACGGTATCGGATGGGGGCAATTGTATCCTTTCATCGTTGGCGGTGACATACCGAGCTCCTTCCTTCATCAATCTTCAAACTGCAATTTATGTATCCAGATCGATAATGAGAGTAAAAAACTCTTGTATCTTGTATCGTTGTTTGATTAGTGTATCTCATTTGAATTTTCTTCTCAATTTTTCTTGATTTTCAGTTTTTCTTGTTTCCAATTTGTACTCTTTTGTGTTTTCTCTCTATGTTATTATTGATCTTCCGATTTTCTTTATTATTTTATTGTTGAATTATGCACTCATACTCAATGTTTAAAATAAAGTCAATGTTTGAGATGAGTTGAGTAACTGGTTGATAGCTAACAAGGCGGGAAATAATTATATCTACTTAGTCCACTATGGCTATGATTCATATTCTAGTGACAAGAGCAATATAATCATGATAAAAAAAGGTGAAGCAATTAATTCAAAAATAGAGTGATCATTAAAGATGATTGGGAAGGCAAATTTTATCACCAATTGAAACTATTTGTTTTGTTTTGTCAAGTAGTTTGATAGGTTGTAAGAGGGTCAAAATTACAGAAGTTCAACTCAATTTTTTCAATGTTATAGTACTCAAAAATCACCCAATTGTAAATAGAAAAATATAAAGTAAAAAGTATAACAAAAAAAACGTTGTTTCCTTGAAAATTGATAGGTTAGAGAAAGTCCCACATCCCTTTAGTGGTCTTTTGAAACACAGCATCCATGCAAGAACAGCATAGTTAGAACTAAGACATTTGAAATATTTGGCAGTGTATATCAGTTTAGATGGTCAAGAGTCGAGGTGACTTTATTGTGAGATCCAGCAAGGAATTGAAAAGACCCTAAATCATAGAAAATGTTTGTACCAAAGGGTGCCAGTTTGAGTTCACATGTCAGAATCAAACCCAACCTAAAAAATGACCCGACACAAATATAATCAACCTAAATTAAACTCATTCTTTAAATGGGTCAAAGATCACAATTTGAATCTAACTCGATTGAGCCCCTGACCAACAGAACATGAAACATTTCTCATGATTGGTTATTTTCAACTACTTAGACCAATCATAAAATGCAAGATGAAGCTTATGTTCTGAACTGTTAATCCTAATATCTGAAAAAAATCAAGTAGCTGCATAAAAAAAGTGTGTGCTTGAAATGCTTGTACTTCAGGAGCAAGTTGCTTGCTTCTCCCCAGACTAACCTATTCTTTTACACACATTTCTGAGTAAAAAAGTGTTTTGGTTTAAAGCACTTCTCTTTTAAAGTACATTTACAAAAATAGTGAGATAATAACGTGCAGCTAGATTCATGCCACACCCCATTTATCACCTCTAAACACTTCAACATACAAACAAGGCTCAAATATAATATAGAAAGAAAATGTAGCAAATTCAACATCTGCTATACGCTTGGAGTAAAAAGTTTTACAAAAATAGCAAATCAAATAACTTTATTCCAATTCCCCTCAAACATAAATCAAGAACAAATAAAACAAATTCATGTTCTGCTATATATGAACTCACTGCCTCATACAAAGAAGGATGCATAAAGCGGGTCCTCAAAAGGATGAGATCATACTGTCACTTATAAAAAGCATAAAAGGGAAGCTGCAGAAAAATTTAAAGCAATAAAATTCAACTGATGGGCCAATTACCTTGGACGAAAGGTATGTCCAGTACATTCTAACAATGTCCATCTTTTTTCAGTGGTGTTAAAAGCCCAAACATCATAAAAAATTTGCATTGGACCCCCCCTGCCTCCAATCACATAGAGAATATTTTCCACTGCTGTAGAAGTATGACCAACACGAGGTGATGGAGATCCAATAGCATCAACTTCCTTCAAGTGTCCAGATTGTGTATCAAGCAACAAAGTATAATTTCTTCGTGCATGATGACCAATACCACCAAAGCCGCCAAAGATGATAACTTCTTTAACTCCGTTATTGATTAAAGGATTTGCTGAATGACCCCATAGGAAAAGCTTTTCAATAGGTTCACCAAGAATCGTCAATGAAACAACGGAAAGAGATAATCTGCGCATTCCTGACATCTCTGTTTATCAAATTCAACTCAATCTATAAAAAAGGAAATGATTTTTGCTAAATCAGCCAAAATCAGCAAGCTATAAACATTATTATAATAAATAATCAATATGGCTTCCCAACATTCTCAATAAGAAAATCAAACAATCCAACGAGTTAATCAAGTGAAAAAAAAGATAGTATTCATAATTATATGATGACATGAAACCATTACCTAATCATTATTTAACATCAATTTGAGCTGCCAATATCAAAATTCAACTTCTCATGACCTTCATGAAGCAACACCACACACACACACACACTATTAGGCTACAAATTTTCATTTCTATTTGTTAAAAGAATCCAAGTCAATAAAAAAAGTAACACAGACAAGCTTAAGGCTTCTTCTAAACCTAACCTAATGCTTAAAGCCTTCCATGACATCACTATCAATTTTACAAGATACTCGCCCACAGCTTCTGCGAAAGGAAGTCAAACCATGCCACACCCATTCTTAAGTCTCATCCATTCATTGTCACTGCCCAAGACATCTAGGAGGTGATGCGTGACATTTACTCAAATCTCAAAAATACATCTCAAATATTTAAGTTAAAAACTTAGACATTGGCAATCCAAGCAAAATGATAGTGATGTCACGGTCTTTTACAATAAATTGGTGATATTGTGGCAAGAGCTTCATTAATGCTATTGATAATCTTTAAGAAAAATCCAATGACAATGCATATCATAAGAGGAAAAAATGATAAGTTTTATATGTTCCTAGATGACCTTGACAGGAATTTAGATAAAAAATCCTTACCTTTCACTCAAAAAATTCTCTCAAGAGTAAAATGCTAGAAAGCATGGAAGAAAACTATGTTACACAGCAAAAGAAGCAACGCAAACCTAAAACTAAAAACTTAGCCCTGGTATCCAAATTTATTGACTCCAAAAAAGATGATTGAAAATAATCATGGTGCAAACACAATAAAAAATCATGTCCACACGGTCGAGCCACATACATTGATCGAACCTGCCAAATCTATGATGGTCGAGCCTACCAAATACCAATTGCAGATTCATATGAGACTTCATCATCTCAAAGACAACCCCTTTCACCAAGGAACAATGGAAGTACCCAAAAAAGTTGTTTTAGTCTCTAAAATTATCTCACTTCATCACATTTTTTGCTCAGAAGAGTAATCTCCAACCACTACTCGTTTAAGGGTTAATTCTAACCCATCTTATTCATAGATCATTGATTCAAGCACAATAAATCTTATGAATGGTTGCACTAATCTATTATTCTCTGATGGTACATGTGTAAAGAAAAAAGAGGTCAACCTTTCTAACGGTTCTCTGTGTGATATTACATGGATAAGAATGATCCAACTCACTACTTCATTAACCCTTTATAAAGTTCATGTTCCAAATCATCTTGCAATTTATTATCCATCGGTAAGATCATTTATGACCATCACGGTCGAGTTAATTTTTATTCTTCTCATTATAGTTTCAAGAATTGACCTCAATGATGATTGACAGTGCAAGGGAAAAGAAACAGCTATACTACTTTGAAGATAAATCATTGCTAAATATATCACATCGAGATACATGTTTAATTTCTAAATCGAGTAAAAGTAATTATGTTATGAAACTAGAAGTAGTCATATCAATTTTAAGTAATTATGTTATGAAACAAGAAGTAGTCATATCAATATCAATGATACAAGCACTGGTTCATATCTCCATCAAAGTTTTTTCCAGCATTTGAGTTACCCAACCCAAAAAACTAAGCTAAACAACTGCCTAATCTTCCGAGTGTACTCCAACAAAATACACAGTCCTGCACCACACATCCTTTATCACATTATATAATCCAAGAATATCTGTCACGTTCAATTCATGATTTTACCTCACAATTATCGTATATGGAGATTCATAAAAATGTACAAGATGCTCTAAAAATTTTTGAACGAGTTGAGGCTATTTCTAAAGAGAAGAAAGCTTCTAAGAAAAATAACATATGGAAACTAGCAAACCTCAATTTTTCAGCATCAAATATAAAACTAATGGCACAGTAGAATGATACAAAGCCAAATTGTTAGCAAAGAGATCCACTCCAAAATATGGCATTGACTATCAAAAAATGTTTGCTCCTGTTGCAAAACTTAATATAATAAGAATTCTCGTCACCAGCTGTCAATCATGATTAACCTCTGCACATATAAAAATGTTAAACACACATTTTTGAATGACACTTGGAAAAAAATATGCATGAATGTACCCTCATGATTTGCTAAAAACATTGGCAAAATGGTATGTAAATTGAAAAAACCCTTGTATGAGCTAGAGTAATCCTCAAGGGCATGTTTAAGAAATTCACTTGACCTAAGGAGAATCAAGAATACACCCAAGAGCAAGCCAATCATACAATGTTTGTGAAACATTCAAATGATGAAAAAGTTAATTCTAGTGGGAGACAATGCCCTTGAACAAAACATGCCAAAAACTTTCCTTTGCTCAACATTTAAAGTCAAGGACAAAGGATCTCTGAAGTTTCCTCTCGATATAAAAATTGTCGAATGAAAGAAGAGAATCATTCTCTCAGCAAAAGACATATTACACATGTGATCTTCTTAAAAAGATGAGAATGAGTAGTTGTAGACCAACAGAAAATTGGGAATGACAAGCAAGATCTAGTGAATACAACTTAGTACCCAAAAACTAGAATAAAATTTAACATATTTATCTCATACATGATCAGATATTGCCTTTGTTGTAAGTCATGACAGCTAATTTAGATACTCACCATATGAGAAATATTTATAAGTTGTGTATCAGATTCTTTGATACTTGAACAATAGTGTTGGCAAAAGTTTATTCTTTCGAAATTCTAAAAATAAAAACATTGAAGCATATATTAATGAAAGTTGGGTTATATCAACCAGAGATCGGATATTAACCTATGGGTATTTTGGAAAAAAACTACTCACACGGAGGAGCAAAAAGCATTGTCATTGCTGGGTCTCACGCCCCGGATATTGTCAACCCCATATTTAGAGCGCACAACTACTATCTATAAATAAAGATAAAGCTGCAAGAGCGGTAGATATTTGGATAGCTCCAATTGCCCTCAAAATTTTATAAAAGACACTGAATCTTGCATTCCATAAAATAAAAAACAAAAAAAAGTGCTTCTGATCTCACACACACTTAAGGTGGCTTATAATCTCAATCCACTAAATTCATAGAGTTTAAATAAATATAAATATATGGCCTGACCTTCTAAAACAACAACAACAACAAAAAAGCCTTAATCCCACTACGTTGGGTCGACTACATGAATCATTTTTCTCCATTGCGTCCTATTTAGTGTCAAATTTTCATTTAGTTCTAGTAAACTAAGATCATTTTTAATACAATAAGCCCAAGTCTTCCTAGGTCTACCTTTGCCTTTCTCAACAAAAGTCGAATCTAAAACATCTACTCTCCTAATCGGATCATCAGATGATCGATGTTTAATGTGACCAAAGCATCTAAGACGGCTTTTTCTAATTTTGTCCGTCACAGGAGCTACACCAACTCTATCACGGATATATTCATTTCGCATTTTGTCTCTAAGCGTAAATCCACTCATCCACCTAATCATTCTCATCTCGACAACTCTTAACTTATTATTATGCTTCTCTTTTAAAGGTCAACATTCAGCGCCATAGAGCATTGCAGGCCTCACCATCATCTTACAAAATTTTCCTTTCAGTCTAAGCGGTACTTTTCTGTCACACAAAAGGCCTGAAGCATTCCTCCACTTCAACCAACCAACTTGAATTCTACTATTAACATCCCCATCTAAATCACCATCGCTTTGAACTACGAACCCAAGATATCTAAATCGTTCACACCTTTTAATAATTTGATCACCCAAAGTTACACTTATGTCACTAGAGCTATTACTACTATAATTACATTCCATATATTCAGTTTTAGTTCTACTTAAATGAAGGCCTTTAGACACCAATGTAGACCTCCATAATTCAAGTTTTTCCTGGGCTTTTTCTCTCGTTTTATCCACGAGAAGGATATCATTAGCAAAAAGCATACACTAAGGTACATCCTCTTGTAGAAGTCCAGTAAGACCGCCCATAACAAAGCAAAAAAGATATGGGCTTAAAGCCGATCCCTGATGTAATCCAACAGAAATAGGAAAATATTTGGTCAATCCTCCTTCAATTCGAACACAAGTAACAGCTCTGGTATACATGTCTTTAATGACTTGAATATAAGTCACATCAACACATTTCTTCTCAAGAACTCTCCAAAGGATTTCTCTTGGAACCTTATCGTAAGCTTTTTCTAAATCAATAAAAATCAAATCTAAAATCTCCTTAACCTCTGAACTTCTCCATCAAATCTCTCAATAAACATATAGCTTCCATAGTAGACCTGCACGGCATAAATCCAAATTGATTATGAGAAATCTTTGTAATGCGTCTTAACCTATGTTCAATTACCCTCTCCCATAACTTTAAAGTATGACACATCAACTTAATTCCTCTATAATTTGCACACACTTGTGCATCCCCTTTATTCTTAAAAACGGGGACCAAAATACTCGTCCTCCACTCCTCAAGCATCTTTTTAGTTTTTAAAATAATATTAAAGAGCTTAGTAAGCCAAGAAACTCCCAAATATTTCCACACTTCAATTGGGATATCATCAGGTCCTACAAACTTTCCTCCCTTGGTTTTCTTTAAAGCCTCATCAACTTCTTTTTTACTAATGCGACGGTAAAAATGACACATTTTATTATTATTCATGATATTAAGATCACTAAGATCGATCGTATTTTCAAAAACTTCATTAAAAAGTTTATTAAAGTAACTCACCCACCTATGTTGAATATTTTTTTCTAAAAAAAGTACTTTCTGATTTTCATCTTTAATACACTCGAGTTAAATCTTTACTTTTCGTTTCTCTTTGTTTGGCTAGTTTATACATATATTTTTCAACCTCTTAGTATCTAATCTATTAAAAAGATCATTAAAAGCACAACTTTTGGCGCCACATACTGTTCCTTTAAACTCCCTGAGGATCATTTGATATTTTTCTCAGTTCTGTAATTTTTTACATTTAAATCAATTTTTATAACATAACTTCTTATATTTTATCTTTTCTTGCACATTATTATTACAGCACAACTATTTTTATTTAAAGAAACTTTTTCTTTTGATTCTCAAAGTACATCTTTTGCTACTTGTTGAATAATGTTTGTTATTTTATCTCACATAGCATTTACTTCATCATGAACATCCCAAATTTTGAAATCTTGAATTTTACTCGTAAAAATAATTTTATTAGTGTCTTTTAAGTTTCTCATATAATTCTACGATGATGAGTCCTAGTATTCTTTATTTGACAACTCTTAATCTTAAAATCTAGAACTAATAAACGATGTTACGTACTTAAATTCTCACTTGGAATTACCTTACAATCGCGACGATCTCTTCTTCTCATAAGAAAATAACCAATTTGTGTTTTATTAGATCCACTCTTATAAGTAATAAGATGCTCATCTCTTTTCTTGAATAAAGTATTAGTAATAACAAAATCATACGCTAAAGCAAAATCTATAATAGTTCTACCTTCTTCATTAGTTGCTCCAATACCGTAGCCACCATGAGTGTTTCTGAAGTCATCTACCACTCTACCGACATGTCCATTTAAATCTCCTCCAATAAACATTCTTTCTTCAAAAGTTATCATTTGTATTAAGTCTTTTAAGTCATTCCAAAATTTATCTTTAAACCCTGTACCTAAGCCTACTTGAGGAGCATAAGCACTTATAATATTAAAAATCTTAGTACCAATGATAATCTTAAGGGCTATAATTCTATCTCCAACTCTACTAATTTTTACAACATTATCTTTCAAAATCTTATATATAATTACTCATACACCATTTCTAGTGCGACTTTTACCAGAATACCGAAGTTTAAAACCTAAATTATCAATCTCCTTAGTCTTTTCTCCAACCAACTCAGTTTCTTGAATACATAAAATATTATTTTTCCTATGAATCATAATATCAACTAATTCAATTAATTTACCGTTGAAAGTGCCTATATTCCAAGATTCTATCCTAACATTAGTTTCATGTGTTTCATGTGTTTCATGGACTAACTTCTTTACCCGCATTCACCCATAATGTGAGAACCATTGCTTATTTAACACTACACCTAGGCACCGGTGTAGCGGCCCTTGCACACTTTTCACTATATTCAGGCTATACAGCGCGTCGCTTCCAGGGGATGCTCTAGCACTTACACAATGATCAAAAGGATTCATGTCATGATTTTTTTGACAAATTTTACGCTGGCTATCGACTACCTAACGCAACCCTCCAACTTTCACATCCGGGCTTGGGACCGGCAATAGCAATGTTTGGTTTGACCTTCTACAACAATCCTAAAATTTGTGAACAAGAGCTTTCCACCTATAGCAATCCAATAAGTTGTAGAAATCAGCTATCGGGTCCGGCTGACCCAAAAATGCTTGATCTGAATCTGACCCAAACAATAAACAAGTCTGAAAATCAAATCAAACCCGACACCCACCTTCAACCTTTCTAACCTAAGACCGGCCTATGTAAACCATTTAACATAAAACAAGTTTTTGTGCCAAAATTTGGTCGATTTTGAGTTGATTGTTTAATTTTGGGTCAAATTCAGGTTGACAGGTCAACCCGAATCCGATCTTAAAAATTAAACGCTTTAAGATTATAGACCTAAACCTAATCGTAAAAATAATCAAGTCAACTCAAACCTAAATTTTTTTAGTTCGAGTTTGGGCCGATTTGACCTATCATTAACATCTGCTCTCCATTTACAAAAATCTAGCAATCATGGGCAATAGCTTTCCTTCTACAACAAATAACATTCCATGGATAGAGTACTTCATTTATGCTAGGTAATTAATTCTATACTCTAAAACAAAAGAGTAGTTTTTAAATGTGTTTCATTTCGAGATAGTTCTTTCTCAGTCTATTTATGCATAGCTCTTCATAAATTATTACTATAAATCAAAAAAGTTGTTTTATGAAACCTTTATGTACTTAAAATTTGTTATTTATTATTATCACAATTTAAATCATTATCATCATCATCATCATCATCATCATCATTTGAATTCTTTTTGTTTTCATTTTTTTTTAAAAGACCATGTATTACAATCACATCATAAGATAAACTAATTTTTTCAGTAAACAATAAATGTGTAAATATATGAATCATATTCAATTTTTTTTCAGCAACAATACATGTATAAATATATGAATCATATTCAATAACATACAAATCCCTCTAGTTTAGGCCAGACTTCATGCAAGCCCGTGATTTAAAAATCCCCCACATTGAAGCATAAAATTTAGTCAAAAATCATATTTGATTGTTAGTTAACAACACCATCAATTGAACGTAACAAAAACAAATAACCATTACTTTCATCCATATTTCCCCTTTCTGCTTCTTCTAGTGCAGTAATTGCCCATCCACTCTTGCTCTTAATGCAGGCTATCTCTAACCATCTCTGGCAAATTCAACTCCAAGGCAAGTTTCTATACTCAAATGTTGCTTCTAAATCAAATGATGTTGGACAAAGGACCACTCCAACCACCTCCACCTTTTATATTCTTCTTTCTCTTCTTCTCTGAACGAGCATGAACTTCTTGGAAAATAACATAGATCCATGAGAGCATCCCGTAAGAATCACAAGACCTCTCCCGCTATCTCCAAATCCAATATTCTTCATCTTCAACTCCAATGTTAGCAGACAAAGCAACTTCATCTCTTTCAAAAATAACCCAAAATTACAAAAAGAGAAAAATCCTTGGAGATAAAAGTACTTTGGATATAAAAATTAAGTTTATTCAAACCTCGGTTAAAAAAATTGTTAAGGACTGCTTTGAAAGACTGCCTTCCAATGAAAAAAACTACTTTCAAGACCGAAAAACCAAATTCGGAGTCATAGGGAAATCTCAAAAGAAGCTAGAGATCAAAGTTGATGGTATTTAGAATAATGGAACAGTTCAAGCGTAACCCAAACTTGAGGAGCCAAAATGATATTCACACATAATCCAAATTGGTTGAGTATGGTCTAAAGAAGCAATAAAGAATGTATCTGCTACCGCTTAAAAATATCAGCCAAAAAAATGTATGCCATGGCTCTGTATTCTTTACCAAAGCAATCCAAATATCAACAAGTCATAGGTAGTTTAAGATTCATGAAGAATAGAAGTGTTAAAAGAAATATGATTAAACACAAGACATAAGCAAGCTCGTTGTCCAATTAAATCTAAGCCACATGAAAATTATTAAATAATTTGGCTAATCATTAGTTTTGATTGGTTTGAGTTGATTTGAATTGGCATTTTTATGCAAGTTAACGTTGTCATATGGGTTGTTGTTTCAGTTAAATCTGAAGCTATTGCATCAATATAAATAGTTTGGCTGTCATAGCTTAGGGGTTGGAGAGTAATGACTTCAGTTTTTATGTTTTTATAAATGCCATAAACTATTTATCGTTTTCTGATGAGAAAAACCTCACTTGACATGAGTTTTTATAAAAAAAAGTATTCCTTTCTACTTCTTGAATCATGATGGATTTGTAACAAAAGAAGACCAAGAAGTGATTTGCAAATCTATTAGTATGAGATGCATAAACTTTCTGCATCTTTTCCTTCTTTCTTAGATAACCTTGTTTCTTATCTTTCAAAATGTTGAAAATCAGACAAGCAAACAAGGCGACAACCCCTTGATGATTTTGAGGTACCAAAAAATCAGACAAACTAGTATATGATTTTAACATATTAATTTACTTTATTAAGAGATATTAAGGAGACTAATTCTCATAGGGAAACAGAAACCAAATGATTTCATGCTTTCCACAGATCCATAAGTGTAACTTCTAACAAATGAATAGGAAGAGGGTTTAATGATACCAGCTTAAAAGGGTAGGCCAACTAGCCTCAAATTATATATTGGGAAAAACTAAAAACACTGATATCGAATTGTATTAGAATGGCATGAGCAATATCATGTACCCGCCCAGCCAAATCACTCATATCACATCAAAGGCTCAAACAACATCTGACTGCATACAAACTGTTTGTAAGCTTTACTTCAAAAAGAGAATTCAGTAACAAATCAGCAGCAATAGAGAGAATCATCCACACATACTTTTAAAAGCCTATTGTTCTTTTCTTTTTTTCTTTGGGTTGGGTTAAGCGCATTTTAGAGTACAATAAACTATCATGTTAACCAATAGGTTACAACTAGTTTTTTTTTTTTTTTTTTTTTTTTTTTTTTTTGGTGTCCTTATTAAGAGAGAAGAGATCTAGAATAAGCTTCATTGCATAAGAACTAGAAACGAGCTTGTTTGCATTACTTGCACTTTCATCGACCTTATTGATTTGAGTACTTGTGCTCTGTCCATCATATGGGTTGGTCAATCAATAAAAAAATATTTTTTTTTGTGTATCATCATGGTAGATTCATATTATTTGCTGCAATCCAAAAATTCTCTCATCACTCAAACATCTTCAGAATTTCTCCAATCATGGGCACCGGTTACATTCATACCACTACTATTCTTTTAGTCAAAAAATGAGATACTCAACTAATTTATTTCTTTGCTATTGACCTCACTTTTGATTTGATCCATTTAGTAGTAAACTATCAGTTTGGATTGATCCATACAATAGTACTAAACCATCCAAATAGAGTTCATATTTCACATGACACTGATTAATTCAGCAGTAAAGGATTTATTTATTTTGAAATAGAAGCACAAAAATAGTGAAAATTGCAGAAGAGACGACATAATCCAATATATGCTTGACCTTATTGCCACCAAAATTAATCGTTCACTTATTAACATTTTTGATAAAATATTTGAATTACATTACGAAATCCTACAACTAATTTGGGAATTATTGCAAGAAGATCACCTTTATTTTCAACAGAATTTAAAACATTATCTCGATTAGGAGACTGCAACTGCTCACGTTCAGGTTGTAATTTCTTGGATACCATGTTCCTCTGGTTAGCTTCGAAATCAAGTAAATTTCTTTCACCAGCTACTCGGGCTTGAGCTTTTTCAGAAGAGTGGATTACCGTCTTTGCTGAACCAGGAAGAACCTACATGTTTATAGCAGCCCATAGTAATAGCAGCAGATCAAATAAGTTTAACAAGAAAATATATGAAAATAAAGAAATAATGACAATAAGATCTTTGAATAAGCTGATTTTAAGAGAAAAAAATATCATGACATGTTAATTGGCACATATAAGTATTGAATACTATAAAGAATCTGGTGCATCGATTATTACTATGAAAACTCACAGTAAAAAAAAGTAGAAGTAACAGTTTGTGACTAGTGGAGCACTGAATTAGCCTATGACTATATAAAGTAGTTTATTAACTTAAAACCTAGTGCATTGATTTCAATAAAATTTCGATAAAGAATGTAAGATGTTCTCTCTCAAAAATATCCACCAAGTTACACTTTACTATGCCATCGCAATTTGTTTATTTAAAATCAAAGCCAAGGTTAATATACCGCTAGAAGGAAATATTGTCCAAAAATGATAGTTGGACATTGCTTTCCTTAATTTACCGTATCTTTAAACAGAAGTGATGAGCACGTATATGGATGGAGAAAAACTTCACTACTAACAAAATCCTCCCCATAAACTCGGCAGCAATTTTGAATTAATAAAGTCTAGTAGCAGTTCTGAAATAGAAGACAAACCCAAATACAAAAAGAATTTCTTTGGAGCGCTTCAGTATCTAGAAGGAACAACAATACAAGGGAAGAAAGTAAGGCATGAAACAATAAACAATATCCAGATTGTTGAATTAACCTTGACAGGGAAAAAAATGAAGCGCCTTGGAAAACAATGTGCTATATCATACAAAGGAGCTTAAAGTGCATCATCTTGATTCGTGAATTGCTTTACTCCAATAAACTTGAGAGTTTGTGGCATGCAAGAAATCATTTAACATACAATTTCTAAGAAAAGTAGTGGGGTCATGCATGTAACACTGGAGGGGGTACAACTTCCATAAGAAGATTCCTACACAAAAAACACACAAGCTGCACGAATAAAACTCAAGATCATTTCAAATCTTCAGAAGAACATCAGATTCCTAGAGCAGTAAAATCTACTAAGAAAGAAAATATTTGATTTTAAAGTAACCGGACCTAGTTAGTAAAGCAATGAGAAAGAAAATGAAAACTTATAGTGAAACATACCTTATCTTGTAAAACATGAAAGAAACTATCTGTTCTCCTTCTATTGGCCTCCATCTTCTCATTGGCAATCCCAGTCAAATACCGAACATACTCTGGTGAAACCATTATCAGGCCAACCTGACCTAAAGGCACCTCCAATCGTATAGAGGAACGTATGGAAACCATAACACGCTTATGCATACCTGTAATACCTGTAAATATGGTGCATAAATCCCAACCCTCAGTCATTTAAAAGCAAGTTATCTCTAACTTCAATTTAGAAAATACATGAATGTACGTACAAAACTCGGGGAGAAAAAAAAAACCCAACACTATATATTGCTGCAATGAGAAAATCAAACAAAATAGAGACAAAATGAACAAAAAGACTCCGGCAATGCTAATAACCCATTTAAATATAAGATTTTTTTTTTTAATAATCAAGCAGAAATAAAATACTAACGCATGGTGCTTTAATAAAATGAACCTTAAGTATTCAGATCAGAGACATTTATAAATTTAACACCCTAAAACAATTCCAATACTGCTTCAAAGTATTGAAAGAAAAACACTTTCAGTACAATCCACATTAAGAACAGCATGAACCGAAAAAGGATAGTTGATGTCAAACCCCAACCATCCATTTCTACTATTTTGGTTCCTTCCGTGATTTTGTTGGTTCTAAAAAAAAGTTGTTATTTAAGCCCTTCAGTTATCAGCAACATGTGCCTTGTGTTTTTTTCTCCAAATCTCTTTATGATATTTCCCTTTGCTGCAATTCAACGCTGTGGTTCGTGACTTGCAGCTCTTGCCATTTTTGTGGAACGATATTTTTCACCTGCGATTTCAATTCACAGTAGTTTTCTCTGACAGGTTGATTACTTATTATAACTATGAGAGGCTTTCTGATTGTAAAAATGAGACATAAAGGAATGGAAAAATAATTCTAAATGATTTTTATTTTGATGAAACAAATTTTTTATTTGATATAATTTATTCTAGCCTTCTGAAATTTCAGAGAAGTTATCTGCATATGCTGACAAAAAATTTAAATCTTCAATTTGGTGATCCTTATCTTGACACATTCTTATCCTCTAATTTTAGTAATTGATTTGATTGCATAATTTGGAGCAACAAAGTTTTGTGGGATTTTCAATAGAACATGTAACTTTCATGCTATCATTTTTATGTAAAATTTATATTACACAATTATCTGATTATCATTTATGTGAACTTTTTACTCCAGTTTAGGGCTTGTCTCAAGGCAGGTAAGGAAAAAATGTACTAAGGCGATCAGGGGAGAAATTTGACATTCAAAACACATGCCCCACGGACTAAGGCAATGCATCTTGCACTCGGGGCTCATTTTTTCAAGCTTTCGTGCGAGATGATAGACCCAAAAATATATATTAAATTAAATTATCAAATTATTAAGTTTTAATCTATTATAATAACTTTCAAATTTATTTATAAAAAGTAAAGAAGTATCATTTGACTGTTAACCTCTTAAGAAACATTGAATCCCTAAGCATAACTCACCTCATCTCCAATGTGTCCCATCTATCATCAGGTCTCTACCAGCTTTGCTAATTACCACGATGATATTGGTTTCTCTCACAAAAAAAATTTCTGTGCGGACTCCTGACGTAGCTCTACGTGCGGACCGAGTTATTTCTAAGTTATTTTCAGGTTATTGCTGAGTTATTTTTAATAATACCGAAATAACCCAGAAATACCCCAAGAATAAAAACCGTGGGTTATTTCGGTATTATTGAAAATAACCTGAAAATAACTTAAGAATAACCTACGCCGCACGTAGAACTACGTCAGGAGTCCAGACAGAAAAAACGCTCTTCTCTCACAGACTCATTGCTTGTCTCGATGTCATACTTTGTTTAATTTTATGTTTATATAATTGTGTCAATTAGATTATGGAGCTATAATATGAATGATATGATTACAAACTTCGGACTTTGAAATTCATATAGTTTTTTACTTATAATTGATTTTTTATCATACCATTATTTTATAAATATTAAAAATATATATTCTTAAACTTATGCTATGTGCCTCGAGACTTATGCCCTAGCGTTGTGACAAGTAAAGCCCATCCTCTTACACCTTTTTTCTTTTAAAATATTGACAAATAATTGTCAAAATTGATATTTTATGAACTAAGAATTTGAACTTGTACGCATAATATTGTTCATCTCATTCTAAATTTGCATTGTAAATCCTAAATGTGAATTCAAAGATTCATTAAATATTACTTACAGCATGTCAAATTCCTAAAGTGTTGAATTTAATAAAACAAATTAAGGCATTATCAATTCTGTTGGTGAAGAATTGATATTAAATCTACATGGTTTGAAATGAACAATAAACTTCAAGAATAATTTGTCATTTAAAAAATATAAAAACAATTACATAATCAATTTAAGAATTATAAACAAGTTGGTTATGATATATTAGAATATTATAATGACTTACAAGTCTTAAACCAACAGTTATTTCCAGCAATACTATAATATTATTACCATCTTCTTCATTAAAGATCGTAGCAAGACATTAAGGAGCTACAATTCAGTAATAACATTACACGGAAATTTATATCAAGCTCTAGATATTGAAGAATATTACAAGTATTCTCTAATTAGAACTACATCAACCATGCCTAACATTTCAAAAGAAAATTCATTCGCATCTTCTCTAAAGAATAACAGATCTGCTGTTAATGTAAAACTATATTGGATAAGAAAATTTTCAATATATGAAGAGTGATATATGTTAATTTGGGCGTTCCATAAAGCACTGTATTTGTTCCTCAATCTCCTTATCTAATGCTGCTCACACCAACCCCAACCATCCATAAGAATCAAATTAAAAATTTATCGCCTTTGGTTTAGAGAGGATGATGGGATAAATGATGAAAAACTCAATTAAGATATCATGATTCCATCATTTTGGGTTACCGTGTTAAAGGGGCTAGTCAAATCAATCTAATTGAAGAATCCTTGTCAATAGCCAATGACTGTCATCCAAAAAAAGTGTTATAAACATGAGGTGAATGTTTGTCTAATTACATAATTTTAAGTCAACTTTAGCTAATAGAGAACTTTGTGTCCTATCAAATGTAGTCCATAATTCACCAACAAGGGATTTTGAGCTAGGAGGACTTGTGGGATGAGACCATGACAGTAATTTAATAGTAACATATTGCAGCAAGTCAACTTTAGCTAATAGAGAACTTTGTGTCCTATCAAATGTAGACCATAATTCACCAACAAGGGATTTTGCTTGGAGAAGTTGTGGGATGAGACCATGGCAGTAATTTAATGGTAGCATATTGCAGCAAGACACCAGATCAAAGAGCCTCATTCATAATAATACCTTTTGTATTATCATTAGATGACAGAATCACACAGTCAGAGGATACAATTTATATCCTTACCAATGCAGATCATTGGATAAGATTATATAGGTATGACGGAAATAACATTTGACCATTTGTGAACTTAAATTAATCTTTAAATTTACTACATTTGACAAGTTATTGCAAAATATAAAGAAAAAAATTGCTCTTAGCATTAAGCAACAAATTTCACGCGAATTTTTTGAACTTGTACTTTCCTTAAATTTTTTGTGCTTCTTTATCTTGATTAAAGTCTAAAATAGGTTGCATGAAGAATTGAGGGAATTTAGAAAATAGGACCTCATCCGGTTGAGAAATTTCTATTAATGTGGCAGCCATCAAGGCGTTTGAGTAACTTTATTTTGTTGTTTGAAATATTATCTACTCTGCTTGCTAGCTTGTAAGGAATTAGATCTTTAATGTACAAATGGTTCTAAAAGAATTTGAATATCTTATCTTTAAAACATGTTAGATTATTTGTCATTAAGTTTATTGCAGACATATTATGTTTATTTTAGTGTATGAAGCATTCTAATCATTCACTTGAACATTAATACATTTATCAAATCCCATTTACAATTTAAATTTGGTGATTTGAAGTGCTTTAATATATATATATATATATATATATATATATATATACATATATATACATACATACTTTCTTTAAAATTTTATCAAAATTTTAACATATATAACAAAGTATGTCGTCTTCCTCGCTCGGCTTTGCTAGGGTTTCGCCCGATGGCGAACCCTAACAACAGTTACGGCTTCACTCTCTCGCTCGTGTGTTTCCTCTCGGCGTCTTCGCGCTCGATTCTGTTTCATCTCCCCTGTTTCGGCTCTGAGACGGGAGCGTGTCTCTGCGCTCGATCCTCTGCGGCCCGTCTCGCCGCTCGCGTATTCTGCGGCTCAACCTCGCGGAAACTGCTCGCGATTTCTGTGTTCTCCGTGCTCGTCCCGTCTCACACGTCGTCCACTTTTTTAGCTTCGGCTATTTTGACGCCATTTTTTCCCTCGTCTGCTTTCTTCTCTAAACGTCACACCTACCCTTGACGATGGCTTCAGACAAATCATATGCAGCTGCCCTTGTCGGTATCCATGCTTCAGGCACACCACAATCATCATCTTTCACTCCTTCGTTTGAGTGGGCGGAGGACATCAAGAAACCTGGTAGGAAGAATGTGAAGTCTGTCATCTTTTTTACAGAAGTTGAAGGTATTCAACTTGGTTCCTCCTGTCGTCTAAATTTGGTTGGGAAGTTTCTATATAGTCATCCCAAAATGGAGCTCATTCGCAAAAAATTTGAACTTATGCACCTTATTGGAGAATGAAAAATTCGATTATTTAATGGGAGACAAATTATTATTCAAATTAGCAATGAAGAAGATTACAGGAGCTTATTTGCTAGAAAGGATAAAATGAAATAATAACAGAGCAATGAAGATTCTGAAATGGTCTGTGGATTTTGATCCACAAACGGAACCGCCAATCATTCCGGTTTGGATACGTCCGTCTGATCTGAAATTTTATTATTTTTCTCAAAAAGTATTGTACTATATTGTCTCAGCTTATGGGAAGTTACTCAAGACGGACATTTCTACTTTTAATCTATCCCGTCCTTCTGAAGTCAGAGTACTTGCTGAAAGAGACACCATTTCACTTGCTTTTGAGAAAATCTGGTTGGGCACACAATATCATGGATATTGGCAGAAGATAGAGATTGAACATTTTCCATCGTATTGTTCGAACTTTCGTATGTTCGGACACTCCTGTTCTCAATGTCATCATCTACACCTCTAACTCAGACCAAAAAAGTAAACTGCTTCGTTAGAGGCTGTGATTCCATCTCCTCCTGATCAGGCAGGCAATATGACAACCATTCAATCCCCAGTTGAAGCTCCCTCATCTTTCGAACCTTCTATCGTATAAAGGTGTAAATACTTCTACTATTTTTCAACCACCTCATCAGGTCCAGAAAGATGTTAATATCGCTCAGGCTCATGGGGATCAAGATGTGCAATGACCTACACCTATCCGACCACCTTTGGAATCTATTAATCAGATGAGTCAATCATCGGATGAGGAATGACAAGTCTACACATTTAGGAGGAAGAAGAAGAATGAAGATCTACTGGAGCTCAGGAATCTGATGCATGATATTTTGGTTACTACGGGCAATGTTACACACCTTACGAATTTGTTAACCGGCTCACTTCCGAGAACTCGAGGCAGGAGGACTAAAGTGGGACGTCCCTAGCACTTTTGTGCCCTTTTGTGGCCATTTGGTTTTTTACTTTTTTGTATCTTTGTTTTACCTGGATTTTGTGCGTGTTGCATTGTATGAGTTGGGCTTTCTTTTAGGTCCTCTCATACAACATTTCTATATTTTTTTCGTATTAATATATTT
>NEWO01000177.1:720121-756932 GCA_003013225.1 Phalaenopsis aphrodite
ATATATATATATACATACATACATACATATAGATATATATACATACATACAAACATATATATATATACATACATACATACATACATATATATATACATACATACATACATACATCTTTAAATTTTATCAAAATTTCTTTTTTTAATATTTATTGGCACACTTATCAATGTGCTTGCATGAATTTGAATGTCCAAACTTAATTATTTGTGTGAGTGGATCATCAAAGAAACACACACATAGCTCTTCTTTTAAAGTTTGATATTTCGTTCTATTTGCATGTGTGCGCCCATTTTAGATGTAATGATAATACTTGCAGATTAAATTTCATTGAGTGTTTTTAAGCATAATAGTTGTCTTTAAAATGAAATTTAGGGTATGTTTGAGACAGTTGTAGCTATTTGAAGCAGCTGCTGCAGAAGAAATTATTTTTTAAAAAATTGCGATAACTATTACAATTTTATTTTATATTAAAAAAGTCATATTGTGTTTTCTGGCAGTTACCACACTTTAACAACTCAGGTTGAAAAAAACGGTTTTCTATCACAAAAATTTATAAAGAATAGCAAAAAAGTAATTCCCCAAACAGAACTGTGGTGGCAGTCTGAAAAGCAAAGCAAGCAGAAAGCTGCCCCAAATAGACCCTTATTTTTGAAGCAATTTATTTGTTGTGGCGCAGTAGGAAAACACCTAATACGTAGTTTGGTTTGTGCGGTGCGGCGATTTATCTAGAAACGCACCCATAAATGTGGGCCACGGGCTCAACACTACCGTCCTCGCTTTTTTTCGCGCTTATTACCCCACTGCCCCATGTTTTTGATCCGCGGTTTGTTCTCTCTCACGTCTCTGCCCTATGTATTTCCTCTCTTGCGGTGGGAAAACAGTCAATTTGGCAGCCTTCGTTAGTTCCCCTAGTTCTTGGTTGTCCTCTGATATCTTCTACCCTCTCTTTGTATTTGGTGGTGATAGTGGTAGTGTATTGGTCGTAATGATGTGGTGGTGTGTTGACGTTAATTGTGTGGTGGTGATGGTGCTAATTGTGTGGTGGTGGTGGTGGTGGTGGGGTGGTGATAGTATGTATGGTAATAGTGGCGGTGTGGTGGTGGTGGTGGTAGTACTGTGTTGGTTGTGATGATGTGGCGGTGAGTTGATAAATTTCAGATGTTTCTTTTATGTTTTATTTCCAGCTGTGGGATTTTAAATGGTATTTTTTGGTTTTCATGAGAGAAATTTTTATTGTCTGCCGCAGATTTATGTTGTTTAGTTCTTTTCATGCTAGCAATCGTGATGGTTAATATAAAAAAAAATCACTTCTATCATGTGGGATAAAGAAGTGAAGCTAATATTTGTCAATCTCTGTCTTAAGAAGGTGAAATTGAGAAATAGGTCAACCACCAATTTTAGCAACGAAGGATGGGAGAATATTATAAAAAATTCAAATAAAGCACCGGAAGAAACTATGATAGAATGCAATTGAAAAATAAATAGGATCAGTTAAAAAATGTCTAAAAAACATAGAAAGAGTTAAAACAAGAATCCTTGGGCTTGGATTGAGATCCAACAAAATGAACAATCGATGCTTCGAAAGAATGGTGGACCAACAGATTGGATGTGGGAATTTATGAAATGTGCAGTCCTTCAACTTTTTTTATGTCAATTTCAATTAAATCAATATATTAATTATCATTTAATGTGTAGGTCATGTCCACTACTAAAAAGTTCAAGTTTAGTGGCAATGACCCTGAGCTTAAAGAAAAGTTTGATCATATGCTTAGTCGAGTCGTGGCCAGGAGTGATAATGCATGGGTACCAAGCGAGAGAGGGCATGCTGACGAAGCTGAGCATGTACATGTCGAGCAAACTACTGAATCCAATAAAGGGTCCAACCTCAACTAAATTTGGATAGTTGTTTCAAACATCTAAAAGTTGAGAAAAAGAAAAAAAAGTGTGCAGTTTTCATTAGAAGTCATATTTCACAATTAGTAGCTTCATGCACCAATGAGTCTAGCACATCACATGCAACTTTTATTCCACAAGTAATAAAAATTCTAGAAGAAACTTCAGAAATATATGAAGACATGTTGTTTTACTTGTTTTCTATGAAGTTGTTAGAAGACCCAACGAGATGAAATTTTTTATGTCGGTAACACCTGTCGTAGGGTTAATTATTTACGATATTTCCATGACAATCGGAATGTTTAAATTTTTATTTTATTTGTTGGGCATCATTATGTTTGATTGATACATGGACATTATCTACGCTACTTTTTGAACATTATTTAAGCTATTTTCATTATATATGAATTTTATTTTTATTTATTTTATTTTATTTGTTGGACATCTTTACCAGCAAAACAATCTTTCATTGCTTTTGGAATTTTCTTAGTCAATGTTTTTGTTTAATATAACACTTATTATTTAAATATATTAGTTGTATAAATAATGAATAATATGGATGGAGAATGAAGGAAAAAAAATTAAAGCTACATTATGCTTAATGTATGAGTATTATAACTCATATATTGCTCGCTCTCCTTGCATGACATTCACATACATGGACGAAAAGTGGGTTGGGGAGTTACTTGTTGATCAACCCCCACAAGATTTAACATGTAACGTATGACACAGCCCATATTTATTGATCTACAAGAAGAACTGCACATAAATTATGAACTTCAAGACTTCTCTAAGATAACTTCAAGAGAAGTGTTAATCATACCCTCTATATTTTATCATAAAATAAGTTTATGAGAGGAGCACTGGAGCAATTCCAACACTCATCAGAAACAATTAGTATATATTTTTCAGTTAGGTAAATGCATTTCAAATTCAACATCATGGCAAAGTTAATTGTTGTTTTAATAGTTTTATTTTTAATTTAAATTGTTGTGTTACTCACTGTTTAGTGAGATTTTAGTTTTTATCATGTAATGCTCGAACTGGATTTTTGTTATCATGTATGAAATATGTCACCAGGACTAATTTTGTTATAAACAGCACAACAATACAAGGGTAGAAATGTCTTTTTATCATAAACAGTTGTTGCATAACTGCACAAAATAAACAAATTCACGGCTTCTGCGCAACAGCTTTCTGGCACAGCTATTACGTAACAACTTCTTAATAGGTTGTAGCTGCCCCAAATAGAACCTAAATAAGGCAACCCCACAAGGAAGGTCAATAGATTCAAGCTCATTCAATTTCATCTGATTCACGACCTATTCTAAAAGTTTCGAGTAGGAAATTTTGGATGAAGTAAAAAAACTTCAAGCATAACTTAAAAAGAAGTTTTCAAGCCATTTGTAAGTTTTGTGCTAGTTATGTTTGTGGTCAATTATATTCTTCAAAGCAATATGCATCATGTTTAAATGTTCAATTTATGCCCTCAAGTCAATAAATTTGCAAGCTCACTTTAACTACATCTTTTAATTCAATAAGTCATTTTTGTTCTTTCCAAATGATATTCTGATAAAATTTTGATGGCCTTCTAACATCACCCTTGTGTAGAAGAGCCTATAGAGTGTGTTGAGAATTCTGACCATACTTAAAAATACGTCAATAGATATCGTTTTAAGCATCACTGTTGGGGGTCTTCAAACCTACTATGTTCAAAAAAAATGTGCATATGACTTCATGCATCTACAAAAGAAAATATTCGCTAGGAACAAATTTCTCGCTGCTCAAGATAATGTGCATGGTTCTTCAACTCTCGTTTAAAACAGCATGCATAGGTCTTCGGTGCATACACAAGAATGTTGCTAATGCTTTGAGTTAATCCATTCAACATATACCATCACATTCATTTCCTTCGACCATTAGTTGCCTGAGTTAATCCATTCAAACATTTGAGGCCCTAAACATGTCTTTACTAATCTAGCATTCCATTATTTGTCACTTATATTGCTGATAATTCACATATTACTTGAATTTGTGTGATACCAATAAAAAATTTTGCATATACGCAAGACTTGTTATTAAGATATTAAACTTCACTTAGGAGTTGTTTCATTTTTTAACATGAATTTGTTGGAAGCATTTGGCAAGTAGTAGTTTAAGGGATCTTTGTATAACACCTATGAATAGGCCCTTAAACTCAATAATGATTCAATTAAAAGAGAATTTATGATATCATAATTTCTTACTTTGATAAATGGTTTGCTTTGTGCATCTCTTTCATCGCCCATTCGAGTTATCAACTTTCTCTCTCATGAAACATAAATTCTCTCATTGTTAAAATGCATCCTCTCACTCTCTCCATCAAGAATCTCAACATGGTATGGTAAACCTACCAATCAATTTTATCACCATATCTGCATCCTAACAACCTAATTTAAATCATAGCATGCGATCCTCAAATTTAAATCCTCTCAACTGAACCACCTCTCTCTCTCTCTCTAAATTTATATATATTTTCTCTGTATTTGCAATCTCTCAGCATTTCAATTAATCACCATCAACTCTCTCTTTACCCAAAACCTCATCTCTCTAACCTAATGCATGTTCTCTCACAATCTGCAACCTCTCAATATTTCATTTTATCACCATCCCAACTCTCTCTACCCAAGACCTTCTCCTACCACACCTGAAAAGACTATAACAGAAAAGAATAGACCCATTTCTTAATGGTAGCCCTATCTCTAGAAAACTGTAGACCTACAAAACCATCTATTTCTTTCCACCATTTTTCCTTTAAAACTCTAAACTTAATTACATTTCCCAAACCCAAATGAAATCCAACTTCAAAACATTATCACAACTTATCATAAATCTCCACGGTCACATAAAAAGAATATTCCTATGGATTTCTCACTATCACAACCACACTATTGTGCTAATATCAAGAAGAATTGTAGCAAATCATCAATCTCGACTTCCACAATGCAGTAAGTTGGTATCAAAACTAAATCAAAAAAGTAGCCATTTAGTTGACTTTTTAGATTGTTCATCAAAAATGGCACCATCCAAAAATATTCAAATTCAAATCAAAATTTTCCATAATATTGCAACAAAAAGATCAAAGGTCACTAACATCAAAGAGTGATTGACTGCATTTCACAGAAGGTATAGTTACAGTTTTTACTTTAATATTTTATTGATTTGCTTGCTAATAAGAACACCAACTTTGTTTTCAACATTAGATAATTACTACCTCATTGAGGTGCATTCAACCTTCTATTTTCATGTATTTGTATCTTCTAATGAAGTTACATCATCCCCAAAATTTTCGTTAGTTCCTTTGTTACAATCAATCGCAACAACTAAAATAGAGATTAAATATTACAAATAGTCATTATGGACCCTTATGGCAAACAAAAATGGCAAATTTGATATCATCCACCATCAAAATATTCTGTGATAACACAAGAAGAATTCTAATGAATTGCTTCTTGTCTTTTGAGTGAGCAAAATAATCATAGTTATTGAAAGATGAGTTCTTCCTACCCCAAGAGAAGTGATGGAGATCATCCACCAGTTTCTATAACATCATCACACCGGCATCATTGCTACACTCGAAGTTAAGCCTTAGTCATTTGATGTCTCTCTCTTATCTTTATTTGATTAGGTGAATAATAAATTATCAGAATTTACTTATTTCAGGAAATTTCAAGAATTCTAAGAATTTTATTTTATTTATTCATATTTACTTGAATTTTGAACTTTTTGAAATTAGTTGCATAAGTATGGCAAGTAACTAAAGCCTACGAGACATATTGAAGCCTATAAATAGTAGGTATGTGTTTTGTTTGGATAAAACAAAAAAAATCAAATTGAACTAAAATATATTTGTTTGGCTTGGTTCTATTGTTAAAATATCATTTCGTTAGAATTTTAGATTTCTTTGATTTTTTCTATTAGTTTCATTTTTTCTTATGTAAAACCAATCAAATCAAACACTAAATTATACTATTTTTTCAAATATTAAATTAACAAAGTTTTGTAAAAAAACATGCAAAACAAGATCAGCATAGATATTATTTATTTCATAGGAAAAAATATAAATTTAACCATAACTTATTTAAATTTTTTTCTTAATTCATGTTCCTTAAACTTTTTTTTATGGAATAAAATTATAGCCGTATAATGCACTTTATTAAAAAAAATGTTACTTAAAGTAAAGATAATTAGGAACGTTATTAATGTTATTATATTTAGGTTCATCCAACACAAATTTAAACTAACCAAACTAAACTTTGTTTATATTTAGTTTGGTTTTGAAAAAAATTGGTGTGTTTGTTTTTTTAACAATCAAGAAAAATTGTTTGGGTTTAAGTTGTAAGCCGGACCATACAAACCAACCAAATACACACCCCTAATAATTAGTCTTTAAAACTCAGGAAAAACTTAGTTGAATAAGAATTTTTAGATCATAATTTTTTTAATTTGCCTAATGCTTTGCAGTACATATACCTCCGTCTCTCTTTAGATTTTCCTACTTTCTCTCTCTTAAATTTTTGCTAGGGTGCCTAACAATCAATTCCGATCCGCAAATCATTTTCCTAGTTTAAATCATAACCTGCAATCCTAGCACAATCTCCACTCTTTTCTCTCATACCTGCCTTGTTTACCTCTCCTACCGTACTCATGCAACGATTGCCTTTCTCTTTTCTATTACAAGTTAATTTTAGCTGATCAAAAACCTCTCTTCAAACCACCTCTCTCCAACTCAACACCCATTCTCTCTCCAGCAAGACCACCCCCCCCCCACACTCCACTCTCTCTCTAGAAAACAGTATAAAAAAACGAAGATCATCGCTTTTCCTATAAACCTTTTTCCAAACACCGGGCCAAGTCATCCGCATCACCATCATCATCAACAGAACAAGATACCCGTTGATTGCTCACCTCCGCAACCACACCACAATTCTAGTCTCAAGACGAATTTCACACCTCCATTTCCACACGGCGTACACTTCCATTGAAACTAGTCCAATCATTCAATTCATCCTTAAAAAGAAGAATTCACGCTAAGTTGCTGATGGCCAGGAGATAAGGATCAACTTACAGAAATCACGAGAAAAAAAACAAAATAATAAAACGTAAGTTCCAAGCTTTTCAGCTCACCGGATTCCCTGAAGCCACAGGCGATTGCAGTTGCAACGAGCTCTTGGGCTGCCATAACGTCCTTACATTCCACTGCAACAATAAGAGGCTCAAACCGAAAAACCAAGTTACCGCCTTCGGCTCCTTCCATCTCCACGGCACTCGGCGCTGCTGGTGATTTGAATAGAAGGTCGACCACGACCTCCGGATCCGCAGGTTCGTGCGAGACAAAAATCCAGCCGCCGCCTCCAGCCTTCTTCTTACTCCTCCTAGGGTTTATTTTATCATTGTCAGGGTTTGGTTTAAGGCTCTCTCCAGGTTGGCGGAGGATAGAGATTCGGCCGGAGCAGGAGCTGGTTGTGAAGAACGAAGAGTGGAGATTGATCACATCCAGAAGAGGGGCGATGGGAGCATCGATACTTCCCTTCGGAGATTTGTCCGGCAACGGCGCCACCAAGGAGGATAGGGTTTTAGCTTTACGCAGTTCGAAGTCCATGGCCAGAAGCCAGCGACGCTAGGCTGAGCGAAGGTCGAGGGGGTCGCGTTGCTTGGATTATCCATCTGGATCCGATTTTTTAACTACCATTCAAGGGGCACAATCACATAATTGGTAGGCCTTGTTTTGTGTTTCATCTCATGCCCTAAATTTTTTTTATTAGTATTGGTTATAGTTTTTGAAGTAGAGGAATAATTGGGGCCAATTGTGTGATTAAAAAGTACCGTTTAGACTGAAAGGAAAATTTTATGAGATGGTGATTAGACCTACAATGCTCTATGGCGTTGAATGTTGGCCTTTAAAAGAGAAGCATAAAACTAAATTAAGTGTTGTCGAGATGAGAATGATTATGTGGATGAGTGAATTTACACTTAGAGACAAAATGCTAAATGAATATATCTGTGCTAGGGTCGGTGTAACTCCAGTGACGTATAAAATTAGAGAGAGTCATCTTAGATGATTTGATCACATTAAACGTCGACCGTCCGATGATCCGATTAAAAGAGTAGATGTTTAAGATTTGATTTATGGTAAGAAACGCAGAGGTAGACCTGGGAAGACTTGGGCATACTGTATAAAAAAGTGATATTAATTTATTAGAATTAAAAAAATATACATTACTCTAAATAGGACGTAGGGGAGAACAAGAATTCATCTAGCTGACCCGACTTAGTGGGATAAAGGTATTGTTGTTGTTGTTGTCGTTATAGTTTTCAAATTTTATTCAAATTTACTTTCAATCATTTATATTTTTTATGTATTGACATAATGTTAAAATACTAGTTGTGTAAAGTAGTATTTTTAAAGAATATTAAACCTTAAGTGGTTGTCATTTAAACAACAAATAATGTATTTCGTCCTCTTTTTCCTCCCCATTCTAACTTTTCTTTTTCCTTGTCATTACTTTTGTTCTAAACACTCTAAAGTGTATCCTAAATGAAGTAAATCAACACTCAATTATCTCTCCCAATTCATCTGTAAGACATCTTCATAAGGGTCTTGGCGTGATCTTATTTCTAGTGAATATTCATTTAGCTCTAGGTGAGTTTGTTATTCACATTCACTTATTATCAGAGTTAGTATAGTCAATAAAAGTTATACATTATATATTATTTTTTAGTTTTCAAAGTATAATGTTAAATTTTAAATCGGGCTATTATGTTTGATAATTGATATATGAATTTGCACACCCACAAAAGCTTACAAATCAAGTCAAATCCGCCAACTCAAGGAGAAAGTCAGTGGGTCATTTCATTGCGGGTTGAGTCATACCCACTAACCTAAAAAGTTAATTTGTGAATCACTTCTGATTTAATAATATGTTTGTTCATTAACTTGATTACTAACACATCTAATTGCTCAATTATTGAGTGCATTATAGTAACATTTAAGCTACAGAAGACGTTACAGCTCTACATGTGTCATAAGATACACCCATGTATCATGTCTCGTAATGTATTTTTAAATTCCTATTTCTTTATGTATTTAATTGAGATATTTCTTCACATATGTCAATAGGAGTCATAAGTATAAAGATGATCATCAAATGATATATGACAGAGACTATATTAATAATAATATGAGCACAGTCTCATTTCTCTCTACTTTCTCTAACCCTCTATTGTTAACCCATTATCTTTTTCTTTGTCTCAAGCACTCTTGATTATGTGAAGTGTCTATCGAATAAATATAAAGCAGACATTCTTTTATTTTACAATGAGTGTGGACATGCCACAAAATAGAGGAGACATTGATCATAGTGACAAAAAAGTTTATATAAACATATAGATGACAAGGTGGCATGAATGATAAGAGTAGTGATAGAACATCTTCATATGATGGCTCATTAGATGGGTTTGCCCACTTAATCATCTAACGTTGCTCTAAAGAAGAGGCAAATTGAACTCATTAGAGCCTTACTTTTGTCTCCAATAGAAGGGAATGATGATGATAAGACTTACTATCCAAAAAATGAGGCCTCCACCTCTTACTAGAGAAAATAAAACAATGCAGAGGTGAAGAGGATGCTCAATTCAAGAATGTTTTCTCCAAAAAAGAAACTTGAATGTTAATATGCTTGCAAAATTTGAAAGCTTGTCATTGGATTTGTATCATGGTAATATGGATCATTTGTACCACATCAAGACATTTTATGCATCAATATATCTACTCATATGAAAATGTTATTTTTTATTCGTGACTTTGAAAAAGTCCATCTGAGGTAGTTCACTCACCTGCCTTAAGAATGATAATCTCCTTTGTCAAATTAAGCAGATATTCCTGACACAGTTTTCAAGAGCCCATAAGTTGTTGAAGAACTTGCAAGCACAATTAAGAATGTGACACAAGCCATGCAAGTTCTTAAGGAACCTTATCACCTACTTTCCAACACAAAATGTTAGATATTAAGGATCCCAAGTCAGCATTAACTCACATCCATGGCTCAGGGCCTCCAAAACTATTTTTTTTATATATGCTATTGGTATTTGATAGTTGAAAATTCTAGATGAGTTGTTGGAGCACACCAATACCCATGACATTATAAAGAGATACAACTACATTGCTAATACTTCCATTGATAAACAAAGGCAATGAAACATAAGAATATTTCCTATCCACTAGGGAGAAAAGAAGCTTTACCATCACATGGTGAGAGCCAATGAGGCACTTTTTGAAGTGATGGGGAGTTCGCCAATTTGAGAGATGTAATCATATGAGAAATATCATTGTGATAAGCTCATATGAGCAAATTTTCCACCTCCTGCTTATAACTCCATTGATAAGAATGAGACATAAAATAATATAATTGAGGTTCATATTAGATTATATGGTGCTCATCAATCTAGGTTTAAGATAATGAAATTTTAAATTTCAGGCTATCATTAACTGTCAATGATTAGTGATTAGACGACAGTTGAATGTTGCAATCATTAATCCCAAGTTCATGGTGCTGTTATACATTGGTCAGTTAAAATATTACATCCACTTATAGCTTTGTACATTTTAAGACTTGGGGTATGAACATTGATTTCCTATTGAACCTCCCTCTTCTAAAATTCTTAAATTTGTATTTGTGGTGATTGATTACTTCTCCAAGTCAATTGAATCAATCCCACTGTGAGAAGTCAAAGCTCATTACATGCTCCAATTTTTCAAGGATCATATCATGTATCAATTTCAACTTCCTCAATGGATCATATTTGACTATAGTAACACATTTAAGAATAATAAGACCAATAATTTTGTTAGGTGACATAGTATCAAGTGGAAATACTCACACAATTATTATGCTCGCGCTAATGAGTTGTTTAGGGTCTTGAACAAGAATTGAATTCAAATTAAAAAAACATTGAATATTAAAAAATGTTAATATCATAAGAAGTTAGTTAAAGCATTGTGTGCCTATCAAAATACGTATAGGATAATAAATCGGTCCACTCTATTTGCATTAATTTATAGGTTTGAGGTTATTCTCTCCTTAGAAGTAATTCTTCCCTCACCAAATGATATTATTTTAACAAAATTATGTATGAATAAATGCTCAACTTTGATTAGAAGAATTTAAACAACTTGAAGGGGAACCGTTGCATGCCCAAGTAAATCTCAATTGACCTAATTCATGGATGGAGCAAGCTCCTAACATGATAGTCCATTTTAAAACTTTACGAGTAGGAAATCTGATATTGGCTCTCGATGGCCCATATTAGTTCATTGTTGAATGGGAGACAAGTTAAAACCAATATGGGAGCAGCCATTTATGGTGAAGGCTAAGATGTGAGTCCTACTAATTAAGATCCCAAATAAGTACATCATATGCTTCCAATTAACATATGATTTTTAAAAATATATTGTTTATGATGTATTCCAAAAGTAATTTTTGTTAATAAAGTTTATTTTCATGATGCGTGTGTAAATTTTTTCTTATAATTAGGTTCTATTTTTTAAAAAAATGGGCTTTCTCACTACAAAATGTTCCTCTAACATTCTTCTCTAAAGTGAACCAGTGCAAGGTTATCCAATCCCTAGCATATCTAGATATATTATGGCAACCCCTAAGGAGGGGAAGTTAAATCAAATTTAAAAATAAAATATAATAAAACTTCATCATAATTACTATCTATAATCAAAAATTTTTCATCCTTCAGTTAGGATCTCTCCTATAATTTTACATTATATGGGTTAAGTTCGGCTTTCAATTAGTACAAGATTGAGCCTATTTAGTCCCCTTTCTAGTCTTACCCAAGATTAGTGAACTCGGGTCAGAATAAAGCCTGTTAGGCCCCTTTCCTAGTTTCTTATTCTACAGTGTTGTAGATGATTCAGTAGACTTTCACCTTGGCTTCCTAGTCTAGGTTAGGAGCAAGTTTCCCAAAAGCTTCCTTCCCTAGTATGATTAATGGCCTTACATACACCTGTAGATCTACCCCGGCTTAAAAATTTTGTTTAGGATTAAACCCTTCATGCCTCTATCCTAGTTTAGTCGGTTGGAATCTAACCTAAACTAATTAGCCACCCTCAAGCTTTATGTCAAGTTTGTTAGTGCTAATGTGTTGTGGTTGATTCAATGGACTAATACCTTGACTTGTTAGTTTAGGTTAGGACCTAGTATCTCAATAGCCTCCATCCTTATCTTAATCATTAAAAAACCTAAATCAAATCTTTAGTAGCTATTCTATTCTACTATATACATATTTTTGAACCTCCTTATCCTTGTTGGTTCTAATAAGCCATAGTTTATTTAATAGATCAATGCATTAACTTGTTAATCTAGGTTAGGACTAAGTCCAACAACGACCTCTTTTCCAAGATTAGTCATTATATTTATAAATTTAAAAATTAGATATTGTCTAACTTTAGTTTGGCAGCCATAAAGCTACTCTGACTATTACACTTAGGTTAGAACTAAGTCCCTCTACTTCTCTCTTTTATTGTAATAGTCACATAAGATCTTGTTTGAACCTATTTAAGCATTCATAAATTTATTTTCATGAGGTCTGCTTATCCCATTGTGTCATAGTTGACTCAGTAAGACTGCATCTTGACTAGTAAATCTATGTTTAGAGCAAGTCTTTGTGGTTGCATCCCTAGTTTAGTCATTAATGTTCAATATGAAAAGAAACTTTAGTTCTAATTTAGCCCTATGTAAATACCCATATACCTACTTTGATTGAGCATTTATATTAAGATTAAACTTCTTATGCCCCATTTAAAGTTTGAATTAGTGAAAATCCTATGAAGCCTATTGAACTATTTAATCTCATGGGATAAAGTTCTTTAGAACCATAAGGTTTAGGCTCTGTTTGGGGGCAGTGAAAGGGCGGCAACACGGCGGGGTGCCCCTCATTTTGCCCTTTTGGGGCATCGAGAAGGCCACGACGTGGCATAGTTTGGGTAAAACGCAGGCTGCGGGTTCGATCCCGCGACCCACTTTTCTTCTTTAGGGTTTGATCCCACGACCCACTTTTCTCCTTCACTTTTCTACTTTCGACGCCCTTCGTTCACCCTAACTCCTTTGCCTTTTACTCCCCGATTTATTAAATCCCATTGGAAGACAGCTTTACAAGATTTAGAAGAGATGAATCGAGCGAAAGGGGCTGGAAGGAAGCAGAGAAATATGATGGCTACCTTCCTCAATGGTTTATGGTAGGAGCGATGCTGGAGGAGGAGGAAGAAGTGAGGTCTTTATATGCCACAATCCCATCGTTGCCTTCATAGCTAGGTCTAGTTGCGAATGTATGGTTAATGTATTGGCCTCAATTAGAGCAGACGGGAAATATAAATTTAAATTGGTTTTATTTAGGCTAATTTTTTTATTTTAATAATTATGTTATCAAGCTGTATATAATCAGATTGTCAACTAACACACTTAAATTCATATTGGCAATTTCAAAATTTTTAGTCAATATATTTCATAGAAATGAATTTTTTTCAAATTTATTATGATTATTTTAAATTAGACAAACTATAGAAATGAGCATTTTAATAATTTTATTTTTGGAAAGAAGTGTGAAAAAGAGTGTAACTTCAAATGCAATATATTTCATACATATATGAATTTTTGTACTGTTCTATAATGAATTTCTATTTCAGAAGTTTTAAATATATGGCCAACACAGTTATGTTACAAACAACATTACTAAACAAGTGCAGAATGGTCATTTGTCTAAAAACATATGTCACACAAGTATTTTCAAACAGCTGAAAGAAACAACCAGTCAGCTTCCCCACAACAGCTTCCTGAGGCAGCTAAGCTACAACTGCCCCAAACAATTAGTTCACTTTAGATTGTGGTGAAGATTATCATAGGTGATCTAAGTCTTCTTTTTTATTCCCCTAGTGTTAACAGGTTTTTGCTTATGTTAAACCTCTAAAATGTTCTCAAAATCTAAAATATCAGTCAAATTAAAGTTGAATTCAAATTTAAATACATTTTTAAAATTAAAATTCTTATTTAAACTTTCTATTAAAACCTGACCCAAAATAAATCCTTATATGGTGTCACTCAAACAATTTCTTTAACTTTGTTGGCCATGTCAATCAACATTAATAGGTCCTGTGAACTCTGATCACTCCACTACATCTATTGTGGATTTATTTTTTAACTTCAATTTTGATGAGGGAAAATCCATTCAAAGCTTCAAACACCTATTCTAGACTTAGGATCCACTTATAGTAACCTCTAAATGGCTTCATTGACCATAGTAGGTGGCTAACCCAATTTTTTCTTTCTAGTTTATATAAGCTTATAATAAACTATAGTTTTCAATGAGCTCTAATAAACTATAGCTTATATAAAATAGTTAGTAATTCAATAATGAATTTACATTACAACCTACATAACACAAGTGTAATTAGACTTTAGTTAACTATATCCTACGACATATGAACTTGAGTTTAAAGTGTGAACCTTAGTTACAAGAGCAATATGCTATAGCGATTATACCCATGAAAATTCATGGACCAGTTGTCATCCTATTAAAAGCATTCACCATCATCTGATAGCTAGTGTTTTTTTTATATTTGTTAATCTTTCATTCAATTTTTAGGTAATTAAATGATCTTGAAATTAGGTGATCTTGAGCATGTTAAATTTCTCTCATAGAAACACTATAAATATACTAGATTTGAATATTCAAAATTTTCAACTATATTTCATTTGACTGATTTGGGTTTATTTGAACTTGAATTTGATCACTTTTGGCACCGTCAGGTTTGCCTCGTTTACTGTAAATCTTAAAATCGACTAAATCCGTTGAAATCAATCCAAATGATTTTAAATTTTGTTTCAAAAATATTTATCTCATCAAAACCTATACTAAATTAGATAAATTTCCTAATTACATGTCAAATATTATCACAATTAAAGAAGTCAATATTTTTAGTGTTCTAAAAGGTAAAAACTTGACCTATCCGAATAATTTTATATATGGATTAATTTTGATGTACATCAATAGGACTTATAATTATAATATAAACATGAGTAATTTATCATTAGTAGATATTAATTAAGTTAATTAAACATCTTTTTCGAAGCTTATAATAATGATGAATTCTTAGGTGGACGGTAATCTAGAGCTGTTGCTCCATCTGATTAGGATTGTAACGTAAGGTCAATAATGACGAGGGGAATACCAACGGTCTTCTAGATGCGTCCGTGCTTTTAAAAAACTTTCATGAGGATTCTAGAGAATCTTGACGTACAAATTGAAGGTCCGCTCGTTGTTGCTTTCAGCCTGTCGCTCTCTCTCTCTCTATCATCTAACCTAACTTCATGTCTTGATGAGAAGAATATAATTCAATTTATATTCTTGGGTTGGAGTGTAAATTTTGAATTTACAAATCGTTCCACTAAAGGTCTAAATTGTCATTTTAAACCCTTAAAATGATTGGAAAATTGGTTTTAGTTATTAGATTAATGGCCGAGGATTTTCTAACAAATACCAATTTTAATTTTCAATTTTATGATTTTTTATAATTATTTTTAGAAATAATTACAAAATTTGGTGAGAGTTGGTGAATTTCATTTTTTGCTATTTTTCTTGACATTGGAAAAATCAGGAAACATATTCAAGAGTGAAAGGAAAATTCCTTGTGAATTTTAGAATTTTTGGAATTATAATTAAGTTTTAATAATTAAATTATATCATGGAGTAATTAAATATAATTCATTAATTTTCAATTTTATTTTTGTTATTTTTTCCTTGCTTTGCTGAGTTTAGGGATGTTTTAGTTTTATTTTTATGATTTTTTTTTCAAAGATATGCATTTTTAAAGATTTTTTGAATTTATTTAAATAAGAAAACCCTAATTTTTTATTAATTCGACGTGGCACCAACGCATCATCAGACGGGTTGAAACTCCATGTGGTGGCGTTTGATTTGCAGGGCTTTCCACGCAGGTGTCCGCGATGGCATCAATCTGGTCTCTTCCCTTCCGCGGTTCATTAGATCGATTTAATCTCGATCGTCCATTTTTGACACACAGAAATGGACGACATCGGGTCATCGTCCCCACGAGAAGTTAACCTGAGAGTCGTTCGCGATTAAACCACAATATCTCCCTCGATTCTCCATAGAATCTCATGGGATTTGTTCCAAAAGTTTCATCGAAATAAGACGAACATATCCATACGGCTATGCAAGCATAGTGTGATGCTTTTCTTCACAAAGTTACAAACCCCAACACATTTTTAGGGTTCAAGGTGATACACCTCAAAATTACTTATTTTAAATATACATTTAATGCTCATTATGTGTACATTTTTTATGGTATTGTGATTGAATGAAAAGTATTTTGCATGTTTTTGATTTTAGGTATATGAAATGAAGTTTACATAAAAAGTAGAGAAAGTGGAGGCAAAACGATGAAGTGGAGTAGTGGCTCCTAAGCGACACCAGAGATGGACGAAGACTGGCGCCTAAGCGCCAGATCCGGTGCCTAAGCGCCTGTAACGGTTTATCCTCGTGATGCATTGGATCTGGACACATTTTGAAGGGAAGCTTGATATGCCTCTTGGGGATTTCAAGATTCTTATATAATATGGTCATAAAAGAGTTTAAAGAAGACTGTCATGAGAGGAAAAAAAATTAGATCATTTGGAGAGTCCACTAGATTACATAGTAGAATAAAGTCTTATTGTTGTTTTTCCTTTGAGAAGAGTTTGAAGATTGCTTTAAAGGGACTTCAAAATTTGCTTGTGGAAAAACCTAAGATAAGTATTTTGTATTTTTGTTTGAGCTATACTTTCTTGTGTATACTTGATCTTAAATACAAACAATTTTTTGGATTATATGATATTTATTTAAGTTTTTATAAGTTTTAATGACTTAATTAGCTAGAATAATTTACATAATTATTTAAATCCATTTTATATTTTTCATAGAGTCCTCTGACCACAGTAAACCTTTCAAAACAACTCTCATGTTTTTTTTGACTTATATTTTTATTTACATAATTATTTTAAGCAAAAATAGATTACTAGGCTTGAAAATTAGAGTTTCATGGCTAGAGATGTTCTCTGAACAAACTCATAAAATTTCAAACCATGGTGATCATTGTTTATTTAATTAAAATTAAATAAGCAAGGGAGTATTTAATTAATTAAAAATAAAATACATGCCAACTAATATTTATTGATGTTCATGATATTCTTCTTTATTCACTGAGTAAGAGAGTGTTTTTATTTTATTTTTATAATTTTTCTACACCAAGTTGTGATTTTTTAAATTTTTTGAATTAATTTAAATAATAAAACTCAATTTATCTACTTATACACGCGGCAACCAGCTCATTCTAGGCAGCTCCGATGGCACACACGACACATTTCGATTCATTATGTTTCACACCTCAGCGTGCCACGCGTCCCGCTGTTCACGAACAAACCTCCTGTCCGACTTCTCTTTTGTCGTTGGATCAATACACATGCAAATGGATGACATCCGTTCATCGTCCCCATCTGTCTAAACCGAGAATCGTCCACACTAAAACCCTAAGATCTCGCTCAATACTCAATCACATGGGATTTGTTTTTACATCTTCATCTACTCAAGCCGAACCTAACTATATGGTTACATACATATGAAATACAATTTCACTTTATAATTAATGAAACTGAGCCTAAAATTTGAGATTTTGAAATATACTTTTGCCCAAGAGGTAAGGCCTCCATTGGGTGCTTGTGGAAGCTTCCTTGTAGTCCAATGAACTTCCTCAAAGTGTCACTTTGCTCTGGTATAAGGTTTAAGTAGGACATTGATCAAAGGGTGATGCGGCCTTGGTGGGGTTGAACTCAAGAAGGCTGGAAGGAGCTCTATGAGAAATTTAGAGGATTCTCGCCAAGCAATTGGCAACACTCTCTCCATGGCCATGAGAGGGGTGGTTTAAATATCCATGGCCATGATGTCCAATTGAGCAATTCAAGGGGTAGAAAATGGTGCTTATATAGAGGGCTGAGCGGCGCAATTAGCCAATGAGAGTTGACCACAGTGTATGGGTAAATTTGAAGCTTGGCCAATGGGGGAGCCTTCTCAGTTTTGGGTTTTCCGGCCACTAGGCCACTGGCCAGGCTAGGGGAGGTAGCTAGATGGCTCAAGGAACCAAGGGGGAGGTTTAATTGTGATCAGGATGGCTCAAGGAAACTGGCAGTTCTATGGAAAGTCTTATTTAGGATCGGAGTTGGAAATTTTTTTGTTATTTTTCTGTTGCTGTCGTCATTTTTGTTGTTCATGAATTCTATGCAAATCTTTAATACGCCTAAAAATTACCTACTTTTATATATATTTTTGGTGCTCAATTTTAATGATTTTTAATGATATTACACTTTAAAGGAAGGTATTTTGCATATTTTTTGTTTCACGTAAAAGAAATGCTTTTGGAGAAAATGAAGCAAAAATGGTGCAATTTGGAGTAAAAATGAGCAAGAAATAAAATTTTGACTTGACACATTTCGATATGTCTTTCTATGCTTAATCTACTTTACATTTCTCAAATGTTTTTGAATGAAATTACACTTTAAAGAAATGTTATTCTTCATGTTTATTTTGTAGGTCTATCTGTTAGGAACGAAACACAACTGAAATGGGGTGAAACAGAGCTAAAACGAAGTCAAACGGAGCGAAAGAGTGGAGCTGTTGCGGACCGGCGCCGACAGTGGAAAAATGGGCACTGATGGCGCTTGAGTCCAGAGAATGACGTAAAAATGGCGCCAACGGAGCCAAAGGCAATTCTGGATGGATTTTTGGCGGTTTTTGGCATCGAGACACTTGGAAAAGGCTTTAAAATGAAGAGATATGCCTATTGGATGAAGAGATTGTCTTTTGGGATGAATGGATGTTTCTCTTGGAAAAAAGAGGGAATTTGTCTCTTTAAAATACAAAGGCTAGCACCTCTATTGGGGTGGTGTGAGTCTTGTGTGTGTGTGGGTGTGTGTGTGTGTGAGTGTGTGCATGTGTGTGCGAGTGTGTTTAAGTGTAGAGTAAAGTCTTGTTTGTGGAGAGGATTTTCTTGAAGAATTGTAAGAGGAGTGGGAAGGTGAGATGTTTATTCTCTATTACATTTCTAAGAGAGAATTCAGTGTTGATTGTAAAAAGAGAAAGTGTTTCAAGGGAACTTCAAGAGATTTGGTTGAGGAGTTTAAGATAAGTTGTGTTCTTTCATTTCTTTGTTTATAAACTTGTTTATATATATAAAATCTATATTTTTTCGTATCCTCCTCATGAATTTTGAGTAGTCTTCTTTGATTTTCTCCCTGCAATGAGACATGATGAAATGGAGAGATAATTTGGATGTGTCATTTAAATGTTAAATAGTTATGATGATTTTTCACTCAGTTCTTAATTTACTTTTCGATTTTTTCAATTGAAATATTAACATCTGTTGTGAAACATACTATCCGAGAAATGAAGTATGACTTTCACAACAAAGTGAGAATCACATTCGATTCCATGAAGAAGTGTTTCGTTCATGGAATTGAGTGCAAATAAATAGATATATATATATATATATATTACTAGGCGAAGACTTGGAGATTCTAGGGTGACAAACTAAAATCTCCAATTTGGTCTTAGTGTTTAAGAACTAAAGTGAGAGTTAACCTTCAGGGGAAGGGAAGTGGGAGCTTTGGAGTGAGAGTCATTATCCTCCCAGCCTAACCACGAATTTAGGGACTAAACCTAAGATTAGCTAATGATTCTCTATAACACTTAACCGAGGGTAAAGAATTAAAACTACTCCTATTTGGCACAATACAAATTCAAACCATTTATCTCTATCATTAACCAACAATTCATTTTAGTGGAAATGATACTTTCTTAAATTTGAAATTTTCATCACAAAACTTTATTTTGTCTTAGTAAATTTAACTTTAAAGTTGAGAAATTAATTTACTAAACTTAGTTTTGTTAACATACATTAAACACACTTTAATCAACCTTCCAAACTAATTGCTTATAGTAATAGATTAGAATTAACCTAAGGGATTTCTTACCTCGCTTCTTTGTGGGATCGATATTGGGGTTTTTAAAGAAAACCCTATATTACTTGAAGTGATACGTGCAATTTCGTAGAACCCATAGTGTGTGAACTATTTTCTACATTTTATAATATTTTGATTTTACATATTAGTTGCTACATATAAATTGGGTCAATTTTTTTTGTTGTCTTTTGAAAGTTAAATTACTGCATAACTATGGATCGGGTCAAGTTTTTGACACCGTCTCGGAGGAATTAAATTGGCATAAAACATGCAGAAAACCAGCACACACTAGTGGCACATCAATCTCCCTGAGTCTGATGATTTGGTTTTTGTTAGAGAAAGACAAGTTGAGTTCAACCCTGTTTGGATCAACACCTTATTTCAATTACATGATGTGACTGACTTCTTTTACGCTGAGTTCGATCCTACTCAGGGAGAACATAAGAAAACAATTGCATATCTGACCGATGGATGTTGAGATTGGAAGGTGAGAAATAATAAAAAGGTAAATTTTACTTCTTCTATACTAAATGCCCCATCTAAGGCGTGACATTATTTTATCTCAGCTTGTTTTCTCCCTTCCAGCCATTTGAGTGAAGTGACTCGGGGATAGGGTTCTTCTGAACTACTGCATTTAGATGATGAAGCCCATCTATGTTAGCTCCCTGATTTACAAGTGCATTTTTCAAATTTGTAGATGAGGGACTACAACAGGTTAGGGCTATCCTTCTATTATTTTTACTTTATGTAAACAATCAGGAGTTAGATTTGATTGCTCCAACCACTAAAGCCTATTGGATGAGCTAATGTGGATGCTTATGAAAGACCTCGAGATACATCAATTTGACCTTTAAGACTATTAGGACTTAGAATAATCAAGGTCAGCAAATATTTTCTTAAGAAAGGCATTGTCATGCAAATCGAGGGGGGGGGGTAGGATTGTATGTCTTAAAGATCACTGGACAACAAGAGTAGGATGTTGCAGTCTGACTGTTTGGTGAGAAGTCATCCGAGTATAAGCCAAGGCTCATTTTACGTGCTTTCTCAGCAAACTGGGGATGTAAACGATATAAAAAAAAAATTGTGCCTCTCCATATGTAAGACGATTCATTGAATTGATTTCCCTGACCTAATATGATGCCACATCATATGTGGAGCAGCACACGAGGAAGCAAATAGCCTCTAAAGTAATGAAATAAGCTTTCGACAGAAGAGAGGCTTGTAGGAACTTGTTTCTGACTCTTATTTCTTTTATTTTGAGGTTTAATCTTTAAGAGGTACAAAATCTAAACTGATTCTTTGCTGCACATGACTTATAAAAGAGCATATAACCGCTCAAGCAACAATCAATCTTCTTAGTTTTCAACCTTAACTTGGAAACCAATTTTTTCATATGTTATAAGTCTACTAGAACTAAATTCTCTTGCGGATTAGTCTCTTTCCGTAATGTTGTAAACTCATTGAAGCACTCTCAGGGCATATTAGGAATTGAGCTGAAAGTTGCAGGTTCAACCTCCTAATGCAAAGTCCAAATCGAGTAATCAGGTTGAAATCCTCAATGATATAATCATATCTTTCTTTTTCAGGTGTAAAGTATGATCGCTTCCTATGTTTTGAGCATGGAAATCAAAATATGCCCTTAGAAAGGTAAGATGGAAGTTGCAATGTTGCAACCATGAATGCCTAGACACCGTTCAAGAACTCCTGCATGATCCCTTTTCTATCCGGATAAATTCTATTGTACATTCACAATCTCGATGTATGAATATTCATGTATACCTTCAAACATGAGAATAATCAATACATTAAAAGTACATTTAGTTGAATACTTTGTATTGAATTGTTGTAGTAGATCTACTAACAGAGTTGTAAGAAAATTAATTAAACTTGACAATAACCAACACATTTTCAAAGGAGTGAACATTTTAGATAAATTTGAAGTTAGAATGTTAATGACCGACTGAGGTTGTTAGGGTTGTGAATCGACAAACATTTTGGCTATCGTTGTAGCAACACCAACTCTTTGTGATTCCAAGATTCACTCACAAATGATCGACAAACATTTATCATATTTAACCTTTAATTATGGCTATCGTTGTAGCAACACCAACTCTTTCACGAGTATGTTTCTTTCACAATTTATCTTAAGTGTAAATCTAATGATCCACCCAAGTACTCACGCTCAAGATGTCTCTTACAAGATTACTTTTGCACTTCTAAACCAATTCTGAGAATAAGGTGTGTCATAAGATGTAACAATTTTCATTTCTTCCTCTAATGGAAAATTAAATTTCCATTGCCAAAATAAAAATTAATTTTTTTTTTATTATAGGAAGAAGTGAAAACTTTTACATCATATGAAATACTTCATTCTCAAAGTTTATTTAGAGGTGTGTAAGTAATCCAGTAAGAGACATTATTGAGATGAGAATAGTTAGATTTATGATTGGTTTTTCTCTTAGAGACAAAATATAATACAAATATATCTATGTGAGGGCTAGTGTAGCTACAGTATTATATAATATTAAAGTGAGACATTTTAATGCATTGTGAATCCATGTTCAACAGATTAATGATCTTCAATAAAAAAAAATTACTAAAATTTTAATGATTTTAATTTTGGCATTGGATAAAGAGTGAATCGTAATAAATGACCCAAGTTTGCACAAAAAATTTTAAATCAAATTTCTTTTGAGTCGACCACAATTAAGCTCGAAGTTGGAACATAAACAATTTACTGAGGCTGTTAGTGCTATTGAAGATTGATAATCTATCTGAAAATTTTTCAAATTTTCAGATATAATGTTGTTTGTCACTATAACTGCACCAAATTCTGCACAAGTTTATTCTTTTGCATTTTATTTTTTAAGTGGAAAGTTGGTCATTAATCTAAGTGTTCTCGTCTCTACGAACCCTATACACAATTGATTGTGCGACTAAAAATATATTTTTTCAAGGAAATATTTCATATGATGTAAAAGCTTTCACTGCATACTTCAATGTGTAAGTCTAATTTCCATTCCTAAAATGAAAATTCACTTCAAAATCTAAATTGTCAGTTACAAAATGGAGATTCACTTCAAAATCTCATCTGCATAGCAAAAATGAGAATTATGACATTAAAAATTAGATTTTGAAGTGAATTATTTATTTTGGAAATGGAAAATTATATTTCAAAGTAAATTTCCACTTTAAAAACTGAAATTTGACTTCGCAAAAAAAGAAACAGTGAATACTCTTTACAACATATGAAATATCTTCTTTTAAGAAAATATGTTCAGATGTGAAATCAATCACGTAAGGGGTTGCGAGGACAAAAATGCTTAGTTCAATAGTTGGTTTTACAACTGGAAATAAAATATGAAACAAATATGCCTGTGAAAGGGTTGAAGTAGTCACAGTTGCACACCATATTGGAAAGAGATGCCTTAACAAATTTAATGATCTTCGACATATCTAACATCAATACAATGTTAAACGATTTGATTTCAATTTGAGTCGAGGTTAGTTTGAAAGAAATTTGATCCAAAATTAATTTTTGATTGATTGTCATTTTTCTCACCAAATTCAAAGACCTACCCTACTTGAAAAATTAGATTGTGAATCAATCATACTAAATTTTGATTCAACGCATCATGGATGACATTCAAAATGACCAACCCATCTAAGATGATTATCTCTGTTCTATATAAGAAACTACAACCTATTCATTTTGTTAGGACTACCAAAAATCGATAAGTGGTGAACATTGACACAAATTTTACCTCTGATCTTGTCTTCCACTATAGCTACACCAACACTTTCATGAATATATTTCTTTTACATTTTCTCTTCAACTGTAAAGCCATTGTTAAACCAAAGTATTCTCTTCTCTACAACTTTTAACTAGTTTATTTGGTCACCTCCAAACATACTTTAAGAAGAAGATACTTCATATGATGTATAAGTGTTCATTTCTTCATCCAGTAAGAAATATAATTTTCGTTGTTAAAATGAAAATTTGATTTCCCATTGAAGGAAGAAATGAACACTCAAACATATTTCCCATTGAAGGAAGAAATGAACACTCAAACATAATGTGCTTCTTCTCAAATATATATTTGGGGGGGGGGGGGGGGGGGATATTTGGGGGGTCCAAGTAAACTAGTTAAAAATCAAATGGACTTGAGAACACTTAGGTTTACGATTTGTTTTATAGCTGGAGACAAAATACAAAACAATTGTATGTGTAGCCACAGTGGCATACAATATTAGAGGGACGCGTCTTAATGAATTTAACACCTAATAAACTGAATCCTTCTTTTAGCCAAACACCCACTTAGCCAAACATTGAGGATCTCATCATCATCTTATAAAATATTCTTTTAAGTATAAGCATTATTTTCTATCTCATTATAGGTCACTTCAACCGACCAACTTGAAATCACTTAATCACATACCCATGTATATCACTATCACTTTGAACAAAAGACTTGAGATATCAAAAACATTCATAGATTTTAATGATTTGATCACCCGTAGTTACAACTCTGCCACTAGAGCTACTACCACTAAAATTACATTTCAAGTATTCAGTTCAAAATCTACTCAAACAAAGGCCTTTAGACTCCAATGTCGACTTCCATATTTTTAGTTTTTTTTTTAACTCTTTTTGTAGTCTTATCTATAAGAAGGATATCACAGGCGAAAAACATACACCAAATTACATCCTCCTATAAATGACTAGTAAGAGCATTCATGTGGGCTTAAAGTTGATCCTTGATGTAATCAAACTAAAATAGGAAAATATTTGGTCAAATCTCTTTCTAGTAGCTAAACTCTAAAAAGAAACATTTTTGTGTATGTTGACCTCACTTTTGTGAGGATCTATCCTAAATTGACATAATGATCAAGACACATCGTGAACCCCCTAAATCAACTCAAGATCCCAGGGATTCTTCTATTAGTTCTAATATCATTAATCAATCTTGGGGAAGAAGTCTACTAACTTTGACTCCCTGAACCCATCAAGGTTCCCCAAACCCTCAAATTTGGACTAAACCTTAATGTGTTCCCTTTTGACCTTAAAATTGAGTGACAGTTTAAACACACTAGATCAGTAATGGTAGACCCTAATTTGAACCATTATTGACCAGCTTGACCATTTAGTCAACCCTTGACCCAACGGTCACCACCTTGATCATTTGATCAACCATAAACCTAATGGTCACCACCTTGACCATTTGGTCAACCCCGGAACCAATTGTCACCACCTTTACCATTTAATCAACTCTGAACCTAGTGGTCTCCACATTGACCATTTGGTCAACCTTGGACCCAACAGTCAACACCTTGACCATTTGGTCAACCTTGGACTCTATGGTCACCACATTAACCACATGGTCAACTCATGGTCTTATGGTCAAATTTTCCATTCTCTTAATTAATTTTTTATTTAATTAATTAAAAAGATGAAATTAAGAACCGATAAGTGTAGATTTAAACCTTAAAATCATGGCCAAGGCCATCCATGGAAACCCAAATCTATCTATAAAAGCCCAACCCCATCCATAGAGGCGCAAGCTTGAGGCCCATCCTTAATGGGTTTACCCTTGACCTAAAGCCATCCACCACAATAGGGTTAACCCATAAACCTTTTTTAAAACCTATGGATCCACCATTTTTGAATAAAGTCTAAATCCATCATGAGGGGGAGAGTATATAGCACTTCACTTAATTCCACCTCGTACCCCATTGGACCTAGGCGGACTAGCTAAGCCAGCTCATTGCAAAACTATTTTATCCACCTCATCACCCCTCCAATATAAAGGAAGCCCTACCCTAAGCTACCATCATTACCATACTNTAGAGGGACGCGTCTTAGTGGATTTAACACCTAAGAAACTGAATCCTTCTTTTAGCCAAACACCCACTTAGCCAAACATTGAGGATCTCATCATCGTCTTATAAAATATTCTTTTAAGTATAAGCAGTATTTTCTATCTCATTATAGGTCACTTCAACCGACCAACTTGAAATCACTTAATCACATACCCATGTATATCACCATCACTTTGAACAAAAGACCTGAGATATCAAAAACATTCACACATTTTAATGAGTTGATCACCCATAGTTGCAACTCTGCCACTAGAGCTACTGCCACTAAAATTACATTTCAAGTATTCAGTTCAAAATCTACTCAAACGAAGGCCTTAAGACTCCAATGTCGACTTCCATATTTTTAGTTTTTTTTTACCTCTTTTTGTAGTATTATCTATAAGAAGGATATCACAAGCGAAAAACATACACCAAATTACATCCTCCTATAAATGACTAGTAAGAGCATTCATGTGGGCTTAAATTTGATCTCTGATGTAATCAAACTAAAATAGGAAAATATTTGGTCAAATCTCTTTCTAGTAGCTAAACTCTAAAAAGAAACATTTTTTTGTATGTTGACCTCACTTTTGTGAGGATCTATCCTAAATTGACATAATGATCAAGACACATCGTGAACCACCTAAATCAACTCAAGATCCCAGGGATTCTTCTATTAGTTCTAATATCATTAATCAATCTTGGGGAAGAAGTCTACTAACTTTGACTCCCTGAACCCATCAAGGTTCCCCAAACCCTCAAATTTGGACTAAACCTTAATGTGTTCCCTTTTGACCTCAAAATTGAGTGACAGTTTAAACACACTAGATCAGTAATGGTAGACCCTAATTTGAACCCTTATTGACCAGCTTGACCATTTGGTCAACCCTTGACCCAACGGTCACCACCTTGATCATTTGATCAACCATAAACCTAATGGTCACCACCTTGACCATTTGGTCAACCCCAGAACCAATTGTCACCACCTTTACCATTTAATCAACTCTGAACCCAGTGGTCACCACATTGATCATTTGGTCAACGTTGGACCCAACAGTCAACACCTTGACCATTTGGTCAACCTTGGACTCTATGGTCACCACATTAACCACCATGGTCAACTCATGGTCTTATGATCAAATTTTCCATTCTCTTAATTATTTATTTATTTAATTAATGAAAAAGATGAAATTAAGAACCAATAAGTGTAGATTTAAACCTTAAAATCATGGCCAAGGCCATCCATGGAAACCCAAATCTATCTATAAAAGCCCAACCCCATCCATAGAGGCGCAAGCTTGAGGCCCATCCTTAATGGGTTTACCCTTGACCTAAAGCCATCCACCACAATAGGGTTAACCCATAAACCTTTTTTAAAACCTATGGATCCACCATTTTTGAATAAAGTCTAAATCCATCATGAGGGGGAGAGTATATAGCACTTCACTTAATTCCACCTCGTACCCCATTGGACCTAGGCGGACTAGCTAAGCCAGCTCATTGCCAAACTGATTTATCCACCTCATCACCCCTCCAATATAAAGGAAGCCCTACCCTAAGCCACCATCATCACCATACTTGGGCTCATGATGAGCACACCACAGAAATGAGGGGAAGCTATTGTCCATAGTCAAAATCTAATCTCTTTAGCTTCTCTGAGCCTCCCTGAGCCACCTCCTACCTTCTCCAATCAAGCCAAAGCTTGGTCATGGTCTTTAATGGCTATTTGAAGTCATACTTGAGATCTTCCATGAAGAAGAGAAGAAAAGATAGAGGCCCCAAACCCTGTTGCACTCAATAGAGAAAACACTTCCCATCCATAGAGTAATAAATCCCCCATAGCCTCATCCCTTGAAATTCATCAAACCTCAATTTTAGACCTAACAACCAGGACCATTTTTTGGGTTTTTGAAACTCCAACTTAAGCCTCTTGAGAGCTTCCTTGAGCCTCACAAAGAAAATTCAAATCAAAATCTGTCAGGGGCTCAGGTTTCAAACTCAAGTCCGAATTGATAAAAGAGTCCAGTCTGTCACCCTAAAAACATCAATTCTACACCCATCAAAGCTTATCTCCTTATCTATTTGCGCTAACCAGTGAACTGTGTTGACCTCCCATCCTAAAGGTTAACATAGTACTCACAATTTTTGTGAAATCATAGCCCTCAAGGATCATTTTGTTTCACAACGGATTTTATTCTCACAAGTGGCCAGTTTGCAAAGTCAATGAAGAACCAGTAAACATACCATCACAAAATTTAAAATAAAAAGAAATCTTCAAATAATTCTCATCCTACATGATTAATTCTCATAGCAAAGAGAAAGAAAAAAAACACTCATAATTCATGGAAATAACACAAAAACACATAAGTTTGTATTTAAGATCAAGTTTACACAAGAGAGTATAGCTTAAAAAAACAAAATACTTATCTTAGGCTTTTCCACAAGCAAATCTTGAAGTCCCTCTGAAGCAATCTTCAAACTCTTCTCAAAAGAAAAACAACATTACGACTCTATTCTACTCTTTAATCTATTGGACTCTAAATGATCTAAGTTTTTCCTCTCATGAAAGTCCTCTTTAAACTTTTTTCTAACCATATTATATAAGAATCTTAAAATCCCCAAGAGGCACAACAATCATCTCTTCAAAATTTGTCCAAATCCAATGCATCACCAAAAAAACCGTCACTGGCGCTTAGGCACCGGATCCAACGCCTACGTGTCAGTCTTCGTCCGTCTCCGGCGCTTTAGCGTCACTGCTCCACGACATCATTTTGCCTCCATTTTTCTCATTTTCCTTTAAACTTCATTTTCTATACCTAAAACCAAAAACATGCAAAATATCTTTTGTTAAAGCGTGGTATCATAAAAAATGTATATAAAATGAGCATGTATATTTAAAGCATGTAATTTTGAGGTTTATCGATTCTCCCAAACTTAAAAATACTTGTCCTCAAAAAACCCTTTTTCTATGTAAGAATTTATAAATTATGGTTAAAGATTTCTATAAATTTTGTCATATAAATGTAATAGTGAAACCTTGGAAGAATTTTCAATAACTCATGTTAGAACTAAAGTGTACGAATATCCAGTAATCAAGTTTAGGAGTTTTGGATTTCTATTCATTTTAAGAATAATTGTCATTTGTCATACTTAGGAATCTTAAAAAAATTAAAAGAAAAAGAATTATATGAGAAATCTACTAATAATATTGTTAATACTATTAGAATTAAGAATAAGCTTAGAAATGTAAATAAATCCCTTCCTTTAAGATAATTCAAGTGAAGTCAATTTTTAATTAAGCATTTCCTCAAGCTTCTCGTTACATTTTTTTTTTTTTGCATTTCTTTTTCTTTTGATTTTGCTTTCCTTTTTCTTTAGGACATTTTCAACCCTTTCTTTTTTTTCTTTTTATGTGAGGATTAATATATCTGGATAGCCTTTAATGATATTTAACTTCACTATCCTCTTATTAAGGTTAAAAACTTCTTACATTTCTTTACTTGATAATGTGCATTAGCTTTGAAAAAGATTTTTCGTGAAGCCTCAATTCTTTTTGAAGTGTATATCTAAGATCTTTAATATTTAAAAAAATACAATTTTCTTTAATTTGAATAGTAAAAACACAATCCTATACTCTTATAATAATTACCTTAACTCTAGAATTAACCTTTGTTATCTAAAACTTTAACTTAAGTCTACTATAACATTTATGGAATAAAAAACATAGCTATCTAAAGCTAACACCACATACTATGAGTTATGTTAAAATAATTTTAAAATATGGTTTATTGATGACAAATAAGGTTTAATTTTAATTTTTTTTTCTTTCCCCAAACTTAAAATTTTAATTAATTTAAAATAGTATAGTTCAATATAAACATGAAGAAAGAGAAAAATTTTAAAGTTCTAAACAGAAGAAAAATATTGGTTTAAGTAATAAAAACAGTTTTTGAGTAGTAATAAGTCTAAAATCAATATGTATAACATGAAAATTCCAAAAGTAAAATACTACTCAAAACACTCAGGCATTTCTAAATAAATTGGAGTAAAAGCAAACGATAATGCATTGAAATAAAATTCTTAGCACACAATCCATCATAAGTACACCAAGTGATTACTAATGGAAATCAACATGAAAAATCAGTAGCAAAATGGAAAACTTTCTAATCCTCCTCCTCTTCTTCCTTCTCCTGATCATCTATCTCCTTGCAACTCTCAAATGGAGTAAATTTGGGGCATGTAGGAAACCCAACAAAATGATCGCCTCTCATTAATTTCACCAATGTCTCATTAAAAATCACATCATAATCACTCTTCCTTGGCAGATACTATTCATAATGATCCAAATGTTCATCTTTAATCTAAATCTGACTCTGTAAATATAAAATATCTCTCTGTTGAATGAATAGTTGCTCCATGACAGTGTCCAGAGTAGAATCACTAGATGTAGAAGGTCTCAAGGCTGAAGTAGATGGTGCATTGGTAGCTCTACTGATAGATGAGCCATAGATTCTTTAAGAAAGAGACTTCATGACTTAGGAGGTTACTATGAAATATAATTTTTTGATGAAAGCAGCATTGATGAGGGCGATAAGTAATTTTCAAGCATATGTAATGTTATCTAAGTGGAGTACTATGAGAAAGTAAACATGTCCATATTGCATGAATTGATCTAACCGATCACGCTTTAACATGGTAAGAAGAATTCATGATTTGACTGTCACCAAATGTTCTTAGATTCTAGACATCCCTTCAAGAGGAACATAAGTGCATTCAAAAGAAATAAATTTGATAAGTCAACGAAACCTCCAGTAGTATCTTGGAATGATTTATTTGTGATTGTCAGTGTCATTACAAAGATTATTGTTTATCCCAACCTATCCTCCAATCATTCATCAAGCTTTGTTTTTATTCATAATTGGACAAAAATTTTCATTTTTTTTGGATCCACCTTTCTGGAAGGATAACACGAGCAAGCATAGTTTTGATGTAATTTACATAGAGAAATTTTTTTTAACAATTTATTTAACACAGTGATGGATTTTTTTAAAGGACAAACTAAAGATAACATGAATGCCACACTAGATTTGAAGGAGATTTGCAGAAGGCAGAGCTGTAGATTCAAGAAACTATTAGTGACAAGCTTTTGAAGCCCTAAAAAAAATAGTATCTTACTTTGACACAACATTGATCAATTCATGAGTGGCTTCAAATATTAAAATTCATTAGTAGATATGCTTCAAATTTGAGTTGTTGTATTAATGTGGGGATGAGGAAAATATTTGGAATAAAAAACCATATTTTTCTTCAAAATTTGTTGCTAACCACATTTAGAGGCTTGTTGAGTGATTTTTGAAATCCATTGATTGAAACCAGTGTGTTCTTCAAGCAGATATGTGCAGCTCATTTGAATGTTGCTAGCATACAATAATTAATATCAAACATTCTGATAATATTATACAAGCTCGAAAGAATATTGCATCCTAGTTTTTTTTACTCCATGGAGCATGTGTCGGTACACCTACCAAATGAAGCCTTACTTGGAGGACCTGTACAGTATCGATGGATGTATCAATTTGAGAAGTACATAATAACAATCTTTAATAAAATTTCTAGGAACTACTTCATAAAAAATATTGTGAAATAAATACATTACAATTTTTTTTTAAAACTGAAGTGAAATATGTGAAGCATATTTATTGAAGAAGACCATCACTTTATGCTCCTATTAATTTGTGGAAGAAGAGTCCACATTATTGGGTGTGGTGCCTCCCATGTCACCTTATTTTTCATCAGTTTAGTGAAGCATCAAGGAGGTGCACATCCTATTATCTCAATGATTAGAAACTTTGAGCAGCAACACTTTATGTTTTTCTAAATTATGATGAAGTTCAACCCTTTATTGAGTAAGACACTAAAATCTATTAATAGTTCATCCTTCTGGGTGAAAATATTATGATGGGCTAATCCAAAAATTTTTCATTATGATAACAATTTATTCTTAGATTTGTTGTACTTGATCGAACAATTTGAGAAGTACATAATAACATTTTTTTAATAAACTTTCTAGGAACTACTTTGTAAATAATATTTTAAAAAAATAAAATAAAAAATTATGAAAAAAACAAAAGGAAATATGTGAAACATATTTACTATAGGAGACCACAACTTTTTGCTCCTATTATTTCGTGCAAGAAGAGTCCACGCCATTGGGTGTGGTGCCTCCCACGACACCTTATTTTTTAGTAGTTTTGTGAAGCACCAAGGAGGTGCACATTGTGTTATCTCAGTGATCATGAACTTTGAACAACAACATTTTATGTTCTTTTAATTTACAATCAAGTTCAACCCTTTATTGAGTAAGACACTAAATTTAATAAAAAGTCAATCCTCCAGGGGAAAAAAATAAGAAGGGCCAAACCAAAAATTTTTCAATGGGGGAAAAAATTAATCCTAAAATTGGTGGAACTGAATGAAAAAGAAAACAAAAAACAAAAAAAAAAAAAAAAATTCCCCCGAAGAGTCAAAAAAAAAGGAAAAAATTAAAAAAAAAAACAAAAAACCAAAAAAATTGGTAATAAGCAACCTTAAACGGAAATGGGGTAATTAAGAAATAACAAAATCAAGAAAAAAAATAAAGGAACAAAACAACAACTCCTAAAGAATCCAGCAGGACCACCAACAACATCGAAAACAGACAAAAAACTTATGAGAAGAACGACAACAAGCATAAAACAACCTCCTCAAAAAAAAAAAAAAACACATAAAATAGCAGAAAAAGAAAAAAAAAAAAAAAAAAAAGAGAGAGAATAATAGGAGACTCAAAAAAAAGGTGGAAAAATATCATACCCACGCTATAGGGGGGAGAGTCTCCCCGTCAAACTGTGACTGATTTGATCCTATTCCTAATTGTGGAACAAGAGCTATCCAACTATATAATATCGTAAAAGTAAAAATAAACATGCAATATGATAAATTTGATCAGTTCATTTTAGCAAGACAATCAAGTTAGGTATTTTATATTTCATATTCTCATAGAATAAGAGACAAAGTAAAGTGGTTAGTAGTTATAGCCGGTAAACCGATAGCGACTATTGATATTCAAAGTTCAATTGAACCAACATATTTGGAAAAAGAAATGATAGATTCATACATTCTACTTGATAATATCAATGAAGGGATAAATTTAGTGGATGCTGATAATGATCGTGAAGAAATTGATATTGATAAGCATGATTAAGGTGATGGTATGGATGAAGTAATTTTAACTCATCATCAAGTGATTTATTTGTGGAGGTTAGCAAAGATGTGTAAGTATTATTTTGTTTTTATTTTATACTTTTGTGTTTTCAGTTTCAACAGTTTGTAGATTGTACTTTAAAGTTTTTTCTTTCGTTTACGGTGTACATTTATTTTTCTTAGTTTTAATTGTTTGTAGATTGCATGCAATTAATTTAGTGTCGCCCTTTCTTTTTACTGTGTATTATTATACTTTCATCTTTAGTAGCAAGTAGATGCACTAATTAAATTTACTTCCCGACTTATAGATAACTTCTAGAGGAAGAGGCATTCTGCCTCCCATTGGGGGACATGTTGACTTGTAAAAGTTTGACAGCTGATGATGCCATGGATGCGGTGATACGGAGACCACCACACCGATACTGCCTCCAATCCCAGCTACCACACCAACACTTCCACCAGTCACAAAAATAACACCACTATCACGACCAGCCATGACACCACCGCCCCAACTAGCCACACCACCATCAATGCCACCACATGCGGCCACGACACCACTAGCACCGTTAGCATTAGCTGTTATTGATGCACTGTTGAGTTCGAGTAGCACAAGCAGTCATCATCAATTCTGAGTAGTGGGAAACAACTAAGTTTTAATTTAATACCCAACATAACTACTTTGCATCTTTTTGTTTAATAGAGAGCTAATTACATGTAATTTTTAGATTTATTCCCCCTACACAGGCCATCCATTCCATCAGAGATATAATTAAGAACAAGTATGACCAACCATACTTATCATGGAAGAAGATCCTGATGACAGTTCGAGATGTGTGGTTTGAGGATTTAAGGTAAATCCTAAAAATAGAAAATTCATTTATGTATTTATTTCTATGAGTCTAACAATTTCTAATTCAGCTTATAAAAACAATGGTCTTGCCCCCACGAGGAGGAGGCACACATCCGCAGGAAGTTCAAGCACAAGGGGAGCGATCGTATGCACAACCAATTCGGCTATATATACCAGACACATGAGCTCCCCTTGTGGTTGGGCAAGGATTTTTTTGTCTCACTGCTTAGGGCCCGAGACTCTCTTGAGTATCAGAGAAAGAGGGACCATGCAAAGTTGAACTGCCGCTTTGACTACGGGGGCATGGGGTCCTCAAAACACATTGGAAGAGTGATCCCACATACAGAGTATAAGAGGAGGTTGGTAAGACTTATTTTTTTGGCATTAAATCTTATTTTACATTAAATGTATACTAACTATTCCATTACACTTATGAACATTAGAGAATAGCTGAGAGCCAAGTGCTGCAAAGTTACACCAGTGAACCCATAGGCGACTGTCAGATCAGTCTTGGGTGGCACATATTGCAGGCGACCCAGGTAATTCTAAAGTTTAATTAGTATCAAATTCAAATAAATATCAAAATTTATTTAGTCTCTATTTTCATTAATTATGTGTTTTGTAAGAGGCCTTCTAGAGACGCAAGGAGAGCCGATCTCAGTAGTTGGTCTCTGGTTCGGGCAAATCTCATGATCTTTCTGAGTACAACCTTTGAAGGGAGAATGTCAGCGGGAAGAAGAAGGGAAGGGTCTATGGGTTGAGGTCCCAAGCGCCGGCCTATGATGCATGTTTGCCCTCTAGTACGTCCAATGCATCCACTTCCACTTCATAATGGGAGGAGATGTATCGATAGGTTGCTGCCCAAGTAATTTCCCTGAGATGAGAGATGAGGGCATAGATCGAGGCGATGTTGTGTTCTGAACTATAGATAGGGAAAGAGCCAGTGCAGGAAGAGGGTGGGGATGATGATGATGAGGAGAGGAGACGGGATGATGAGGAGGATGAGTAGGTGATTTTTGTTTGTATGTTTGTGTATTGAACAATTTATTATGATCGAATATTATTTTTATTGTGCAGTTGTATATTTTATTTTTTTTTATTTCAATTTTCTTTTTTTTTGTATATGATTTATGCGATAATTAGTTTTGTTATTATGTGGTGTTGTGTTTCGATGGTGTTTTTGCGATTATAGGTGTATAGATTGTAGGTTTGAAAGAGAGCTTTAATTTTTTTTTTGATGCTATAGGTTTTTGGCGGCTAACCAATGGTTTTACGACTACTTGCTTATATACGACAGTTTACCAACAGTCTATCGAACAAGTGACGTCAACACAAAGTGCGACATTTTTGCTACAGACGAAAACGTCCGTAAATTCTCATGGTTAACCGACGGTTTAGCGATAGTTTAATGACAGAACCGTGACATTTTTCCGATGGTACTTCATCACTTTTCCTAAAGATATTTGTGTTGGTTGAATAACCAAAGGTAAAGCTACGGTTAAACGTGACATGTTTTTGCATATATACCGATAGTTATATTACGTCGGTTGCCCGTTGGTTAATATAAACCGTCATTAAATCCATAGGTAATTTAATTACCAACAAACATTTTTGTTAATTCAAAGTTTTTGTAGCTAAACTGTCGATAAATATATTACCTAAGGTTAATCCATTATCTATGATGGTTTTTGACCGTCATTAATAAGTTTAATTTCTATAGTAAATTCATGAGAAGAGTGAACATATGTATACACCATTCATATGGTAGATTATTTAAACTGGGCTAGACCCTTTGGTTTTTTTTTCTTTTCAAAGTTTTTCACGTAAAACATTGAAGTGTCTCCTCTTATTTCTCTTTAATTATCTGAGAATGTGACGGGTTTTCATGCAATGCCAAGATAATGATTCATTTTTCTACCGCCACAGATCATCAGGCACGCATCATATATGTAAGGTAGCATGAATGTAAAAGCATAAGAATTAAGTGGTATATAAGTAAACCTTCTTCTTTCTTTAATATAATAACTATAATGGTAGTTGTGGTATATATTATCATTATTTTTTTATCATTGATTTCATATTAAAAACAGATTTTGCATTCATGACTCCTCATACAAAGCTGCTTGCGTAGTCCAATCTCGTCCTGACACGTGGAAGACCGGCTCACCTGCATAAAAAATGAAAAAAAAAAAATGAAAACGCGCGACCCGATCAGACTGATCCGTTACAGAGCCTAAGCAAATATTTTTTATTTTTTTATCTTTGCCTCCGTGTTATAGGAATATTCCCTCGTGTTATTCTGAATAACACATGAATAACACATTAAATAACACGTGAATCACACAGAAAATATTCAGAATAATGCGAGAGAATATTCCTATAACACCAAATATTCTTAAACCCTCAATAACACATTAAATAACTATAAGTTATTAATAAATATAAATTATGACATCTAAATAAATTATTTTTGTTCTATAACACACTAATAACAAACTAATAATACACTAATAACATATAATAACACACTAATAACATATAGTAACACACATAACAACACAATTATACACTTCCTAGCCCGCGGTATAACACGTGGAGAATATTCTCTGTGTGTTATGCCGCGGGTTATAACGTCGTCCCACATGTTATATAGCCGCCCTATAACACTCCCTAGTCCGCGGTATAACACACATGGAATATTCTCCACGTGTTATACCGCGGGCTAGGGAGTGTATAATTGTGTTATTATGTGTGCGTGTTATTAGTGTGTTATTATATGTTATTGAGTGAGGGAATATTTCTAAATAAATTATTTATATTCACAAGATTGATATCTTCTACGCTTGCGTTGGAAAGT
>NEWO01000177.1:757647-779613 GCA_003013225.1 Phalaenopsis aphrodite
ATATATATATATATATATATATATATATATATATATATATATATATATATATATATATATATATATATATATATATATATATATATGATTTACTTTAAATGAAAATTATTATTTAAATAAAGGGATTTAGGAGCCATAATGGTTACGAAATGCAAACCTGTCTCCAACGAGCTTATACATTCTGGCAATGAGGTCGTCTTCTTCCTCTGTGAAGTTAGGTTTGGACTTCTCACTCTTTCCTTCTGTATCAAATTATTCTATGTTGATATTGTATTATTACTCATAGACACGTACGTATGAAACAACATAAAAATCAAACGATTAGTAACAACATGATGAAGAGTTGTCTTTCTGACGAAATAATGATAATTTTCCGGAGCGTTGGTGAATGATGTCATGGTAATATTATATATGGTTTAATATACTATTGTTCGTCTGTAAAAGATTTTTCAAGTAACTGCCAATTAATTCGGCTTTAATAAAATAGTAAATTTTAAAAACTATGTAATTTCAAACTTTAGGCAACCAAATTCACCCTTCGTGATGTTTTCTGGTTTTTTTTTTTAATTTCTTTTCTCGGCACTGAAATATGATTTGTGCAAAGATTTCTTTGTAGAATTTTCTTTAAAAAAATTATGAAAAGATTGAAAACTATTTCTCTTCTCATAATGAAAATTATATATATGCAAGAATCATCTCAACCTATGGAGATGATTCAGAGGGTATATATTAGGTTATTCAGAAGATAAAGATAGGTTACACTTAGGTTACAAACCTTCTTAGGTTCAATCTGTGACACTAATTTATTTTTAGCGCACAAGGTATGTGAAATTTTGTAATAATATAACTTTAGTTGCAATAATAAATCATATGAATAAAAATCATGACCTAAAGATCTACACCATGATTCATTTTCGAGAAAAAAATATTGGATGTGCATTTTGATTTAGTTCTCATATCAAAGATTTGTCCTCTCAATTAACTCTTCTTAAAATTTTATAAATCTAATTATATTTTTTTATATTTTATTTTAAAATTTAAACAATATAGGGGATCATTCAATAAGAAAATGAGCTTCAAAAAGTACTGCAAGCCCATAAAATATCATTCATATATGTCATTTCATGAATCAACTTTCATATAGATAAATCATCAAATCTAATGACAAACTCTCAAAAAATCAACCCAAACAAACATTAAAATTACAAATGCGCACCTGTGGAATTAACAGAAGCGCTCTCTGAGGTTTGATCCATATTTTACTGCAAAAATATAACTGAAATAAAAATATAATATGGATATTTAGGGATCTTATATAGAATTGAGAACTATTGAATCTTAGGTTCAGCGGAACAGGATGGAGATGAGGCTCTTTTATAGCTGAACTGAGACTGGATGATAGAAGAAGGTATGGTAGGAAAGAGGAAAGACTGGTAGGTGCTGAATATTGCAGGCTTTACCAGGTTAGGTCGCTCAATATATATATATAATTAGGGATATTTGCATTTTAAACCTTTTTATTTTGCAATAAATTCTTTTTTAATCCAATCAAATAATAGATTTTATTATATCAGCTGAAATTAGATAGAATAAACAATATTAGAAAATGATTTGGTACAACATGTACGATCAATTAGAAGTTAGTTCCAAATTTTATTTTGAGAAAATAAATAATATTTTGAAAAAAAATAAACAACCACATTATTTAGTTGGGTGTAGTTAGATATTAATATATAGTGATTTAAAATTTAGAAAAGTATTCATGTCTAGAAAATATTTAAAAGTGGATGAAAATAAAATTATAATAAGAAAATTATATATTAACAAACAACCAGACGAGATTTACTTGAAATTCGATCATATATGATTTAAGGATAAGGTTTTCTAGAATGTTTATAATTTAATTTTAGCTATTAGCTAGGGGCCAACATGTGCAATCTAATATAAATGTTTGATTAAAGGTGCAATTGTGTTAATTTGCTCAAGCTCAACTAGCCTATGCTTTGACTTAACTCATCAGCTCACGAGTCATTAACTATTGCAAGCTAAGAAAATTAAGATGATAGAGAGATATTTTAAGTCTTAAATTTACATGAAAATTATGTATAGATAAAAAGATAACACATAACTCATTGAAATTTCTACAAGAAAAACTCTGAAAGGGGAATAAAAAAAGAGCTAAGAAATTGGACCAAATGAAAAGCTCCGACATTATGTTGCTAGATATAATAGAAGTTCACTTTTGCCCATAAATTGAAAAAATGGGATTACAAAATATGGAATACAAGCTTAATTTAATTTCTTCATGTTAGATGTGGCTCATAATCAGAAATTTTTAAAAGAGATTTGTCTCTTGGAGTGAATAGATGTGTCTCTTAGAGTGAAGAGATGTGTCTCTTGAAGAGAAGAGATGTGCCTCTTGGAATGAAGATGTGTGTCTCTTGGAGTGAAGAGATGTGTCTCTTGGAGTGAAGAAGTGTGTCTCTTGAAGAGAAGAGTTTTGTCTCTTGGTGTGCCTCTTGAAGTGAAGAGACGTGTCTCTTGGAATGAGAAGGTGTATCTCTTGGAATGAAGATGTGTGTCTCTTAAAGTGAAGAGATGTGTCACTTGGAATGAAAATATGTGTCTCTTGGAATGAAGATGTGTGTCTCTTGAAGTGAAGAGATGTGTCTCTTGGAGTGAAGAGGCGTGTCTCTTAGAGTGAAGAGATGCATCACTTGGAGTAAAGAGGTGTGTCTCTTGGAGTTAAGTTGGTTTGGGGAGCAGGGGCGTTTTAATAATTTTGTTTGTGGGTTTTATCTATATATTTGTGTGTAACCCTATTGGTATGTACCAAACTTTCCTTCTGGAATAATGAAATCGACGCTCTACTCCCAAGGTTGTAGGCTCATCGCTGAAACTTGTTAAATCTTTGGTTTTCTTCTGGATCTGTGTCCATTCTTGATTTTCTTTGCCCTAAATTTCTGAACACTACAAGTATAGTTTACATAATTGAAAGCTATTAAAGGTTTTTTAAATCCAAACTTGTCCAGAAGAAACACCCAAGGAATAGAGCACTGAAGGGAGGAGGGAGGAGATAGAGAAAAAGAGAGAAATAACACGGTATTAAATAGTAAATTTTTGTAACCCTTATTCATGAAATGAACCCCATATTTATAAGAATGGGGGTTGTACAATTACAAACTATACCCTTAGTGTATGCAGGTACAACGAAAATATTTTAGTATATACGGTCAGAAGGGGTCAGACAATCACTAGGTTGAGCTGCTGCTAGGTAGAGAGGTTGTTAAGCCAGATGACCATTAAGCTAATGGTCACCTGACTATTAAAAATGCCTACCATTAGATCAGACAACTATCAGATCGGGGGGTCGTTACTTCGGGTGGCCATTAGGCTTGGTGGTTGCCACACAGAGTGGTCGTTAGGCCAGGCAACCTTTAATTCGAGCGACCATTAAGTTGTACGGTTGCTTGCTGAGGACTTGTGCTAAATTCTCTGGAGATGGATGGTCAGTTTCACTAATTGGGTCTATCCAAAGTGGAAGACGCCAACTTCATCCACATGAGTTTAGTTAGGTAGATTCTTTACGAGATATCTACTCTCATCCACTTGAAAAGTATAATTCTCCAGATATCCAAGAGCTATCTTGCTAGGTGTGCAGTCCTGGGTCTTCTTTGGCTGGACCTACAATGCCTTGCCATCTCATCCACCGACCGTGAGTTATCTATAAGATTCATACTGACATATTTTTAATATATATATATATATATATATATATATATATATATATATATATTTATAATTTCCCAAATTCTATTGTTAAATAGCGACAACTGCATCGAAATATGGAGGGCGAACAAGCTTCTAAATTCATTAACAAAGAGGCTCGTGCTTTGATATTTCAAGCTACAAAGAAGAGGGACAAGATAGTTTCTAAGGTTGAAAAACTCAATAAATGCATCATGCTCAAGCCAAAAAAGCTTTCGTGCCCGAGCCAAAAGCTCCCGAACCAGTGGTTGAAATAGGATCATCAGATTCACACAACATTCATTAAGTAAGGGGATTCATCATGACTGAAGGAGGTTTCTCAATGAAGAAGCGTCGTACGATGGGAAAAACCCATTCAGACGGTGATCAAATTGACCAATCACTGAATCCTTCAGTCTTTTCCAAGTGGGCAGAATAATTAGATCAAGCATCAAATTTCAATATGATAACTATAGCAGTGTCGAAGAAAACCAATCATGAAATTACTCCATATTCTCCCATGACAAATACTTTCCAATTGGACTCTCGTCCATCGTTGACAAAGCGAGAGATTGAAGGATAACCATATTCCTTCAATACTTCTGATCAAGATTGATTGTTACATCCATCTACAGGCGAGGATATGAAGAATTTACCCCATGTTAAGCGTGGGGCTCTCCAAACCAGTGTCGTGGTAGATTTGAGTCCGCCGAGGATTCCAGGCATTTTGGAGAGCCACTTGAAGGTGAATTAGAGTGTCTAGTGGTTGGTCGAGTGGGGACAACCAACGTACTCAGTCCGTCTAGGGAGAATTTTTTTGTCTCCTGACTGTATAATGGAACAAATAGGGTAGACAAGGTTAGGATAGGAGGTGAGCTAATATTTAAATAGTTGTCTTAGTTGAGGTATGTCATGGCTGAGGCCACAACATATAATTTTGTAAGGTTTTTTCTTTCTGGCTGAATAATTGTAAATGAATATATTTTCTTTTTCATTGGGTGAATCTAAACTAATGAAATAAATATAAATATGTTTTATTAATTTGCTTATAGACACACACAGACACACACACAGACACAGACACACACACATACAAAAAGAACCAGGGAAACCCACATCCATCTCAGACATAACAATGGCCACATGCGACAAAGGATATCAGATTAAGCATGTCTTAGAGCAATAATATAATTGAACTAGAAGCTATAACACAGTATAATGTGTATGTCTATCAAGGATTTTAAGTTTCAGAGTAAAACCTGACTTTACAGTACAAGATGTATTAATCGATATTGAAATTACTTAAGGAAAATGAGATTTAGATGCATTTCTGGTTGTCTCTGATGAGAAACTCCTCAAGGTATAAAAATACCATGTTATCAATCTAGAAATAATAACATTAAAAATATAGAGTTGCAGGAATACTCTCAAATGAAAAAGAACTAAATAAATGAATTATTCCTAAGGTAGAAAAGTCTATAATCTACAAAATAGGATCCTTTGATTTTAGAATGAAAATCCTCAATAAAACTTTTGAACAATCCTTAACTATTGAAAAAAATGAAAATGCAATATCTCTATTAAGTGAAGAAGATTTAAATAGTTATTTGGAAACTTATAAATACATACATATTGGTTTAATTCAAATTGCAATTAAAACTCTTACATTAAGAGGATTAAACACATCAATATTAGCCTACTTAAGAGAAGCAAGATGCCTTAATTAGGCACAATCATTAATGTGAGTTATGGAAACTAGTCTCTATCATGGACCTATTTTCTTTAATACTTTCCCAAATCTATGTTTGTGACTAACAAACATTAATCTTTTTGAAACAACTAAAATACAGATCAAATTACATGGGTATGATTTCTTACCTGGATTTAAAATAATAGCTATAATTTACAACATAAAATTTAAAGTTATGAATACTTTATACCCAAAGATTAAATACAATATGAAACCTATAGACAAATGTACAGTAGTAGAAATAAATTTATTAACTTCAAATATAATTACTAATAGAACTATTAAATGGGATGAAGTTAGCTTCCCTGAATCATGACAACCACAAACTGTTGTTAATCCTTATCCTGTAAAAATCAGAATGTGGAACAAGTTAGCCCGAATACTAATGGACATGTTTTAATAAGGTTCAATTTGAGAATATCAATCACTCTTTTATGGATAACTTGTCCGTCCATATTCAAATTTTCTCAGAATAATTCTAATGAAAATTCATTAATAAGACAAAGGATGGATAACATAAATCTATTTAATAATTATTTATTAAACCCAAATCGGGTCAAGAACTCTTCTCCGCCATTTGAGATCAATTTTAATTTTAATAATGCTTAAATTAAACAAAGTTATTAGAGAGGCTTTAATTGATGATTATCACAAGCCCAAATAAGAATCATTTAGAAATAAGTATCGTAGTTACACTACAAAAGATAACAATCGAAAGATTTCCAAAACTTTATCCTCCTACTTTTCCTACAATAATAGATCTGAATAATATAAATCCTAATTTTGAGTTAAATGCCTTTGGTAAAACTCTCGATTTTATTAACACCAAAAAAATTATTGGTGTTATTAAAGAATTAATTTTTATAAACACTAATATATCAGTTTTTTTTAATAAAAGATTATTATACTGCTCCTCATTTATTGTGACAAAGAAAAGGTACAAAACTGGTAAAAGGGACCAAAAACCACCTAAATAACTCATACAAGAACAGAAAAAAAGGTCCCTCTCACCAAGAAAAAAAATACAACATACACAACACAAACCACCAACAACAATCCAACAAACTCAATAAAAATAAATATCCAACAGACAAAGCCGATTAAGACCAACAAGAACTAACTTGGAAACAAAAGCAGAAATACTTGAAGCACTAATAAGAGCACACCAATTGGCCACAACATTACCATCTCTCTTGGTATGGGACTAGTGGATGCAAAGCTTCCTACTAATAGTAGTAATCTTCTTCATTTAAAGCACGACACTCCAATGAATATCAACAAAATCCGTGCAATACTTCCATAAAATCAAAGCATCCATTTCAATAATAATATGCTTCAAATTTAACTGCCCATCCAACATAAGGCAAAATAAAATCGCATCTGCTTCGTCAACAAGGGGGAAGATAAGCACATAATGAGCAACAAACCAACATAAAACCAGACCAAAACAACCACGACAAACTCCTCCAATTCCAACTTTCTTATCCTTCCAACTACCATCAACATTAATCTTAATATAAGATGCAACATGTTTCATCCATTTAATCTTAAGCACCTCGTCACTAACTAAAATAGGAAACTCGATATGCAAATTAGATAACAACTTTCCAATCTTTGTACTAGATTTATAATCAAAATCAAGACAAGTTAATCTTTTCAAACTAAAGTTGATAATTAAATCACAAGTATTACAAATGTTAGGGGTAATCTTATCATGCTTAGAATTATTTCTAGTAATCCATAAAAACCAAAAAACAAATATAGGAATAATAGAAAAGAAAATATGCCCATGATTCCTCCAAGTATCACAAATTTTCTCAATGGAATTCCAATTTAAGTTCTCACCTTTTAAATTGAAACCAAAGAACTTACTTATATTATCCCACACCTTTTGTGAAAACCAGCAATCTCCAAAAATATGAAGAATGGATTTTTCCATCTTTATGACAAAGAAGGCAACAAGAATGAATGAGTAAAATTTTGTGGGGATAATCTTATGAAAAACTCTCCACATGAAAAAGGATTGAGATGGAGTAACCCATTTGATCCAAATCCACTTAAGATTATTGCCCTGCAAAACTTGAAAAGAATTAGAAAAAGTCAAGCCATAGAAACACCATTTTTTATTTTAATCTTTGGCAGATCATTAACCTCTTTATTAACAGGGATACTATTAATAAAATCAACATCTAATTTATGAAGCTTATTAACAAGCTTCAACATGTCCCACTAATCATTATGCCAAAGATCTTTAAAAGTCAAATTAATATCATAAGGGCCACCATAGTAATTAGCTAACGACCCATTGCCCAACCAGTCCTCATACCAAAAAGATGCATCACCTTTGCCAATATCCCAGAAAATAAGAGTTTCAGTAGTATCAACATCTTTTAACATGTCTTTCCAAATGAAAGAGTCTTGTTTAGTAGGAGAAACCTTCAAAGGGTTACCATTGTTACAATATTTAGCATGCAAAAGCTTAGCCCAAAAGAAATATTAGCACAAAATAAATACCAATGCTTCATGTAATTAACTTTCATAATATCTTCAAAAGTTATAAAACCCAAACCTCCTTTATCAAGAGGTTTACAAATTTTATACCAGATTTTCCAATGAATATGAGATTTAGCATTAATGTCCCAAATAAATTGATTAAAAAGCCTTTCAAGCAATAGGAGCTTGCATAACTTGAAAAGTATAAAGGGAATAGAAGAAAGAATGCTTTTGAGAATAACAATTCTTCAATCAAGGAGAGAAATTTATTCTCCCAAGAAAGAATCTTCCTCTTTATCTTATTAATTAGAGAATAAAATAAATGAACTTTTATGCTACTTATCTAGAATAAAGCCAAAATAAGTTAAAGGAAGATTACCTTTACAACATTTGGTAACATCCATAATCCAGTTTTTTTTTGCAAGAAGAAATATTGTTTGAGCAATAGAAAAAACATTTATCAGTATTAAAATGCAAACCTGAAGTAGCTTGAAAATGGCTTAGAACCTTTCAAAGAATCTTAATAGCTCTTTTATTAGTATTAGAAAAATAACTAAATCATCAGCATAACAAAGGTGAGGAATGCTATTCTTTCCTCTATGAAGAAAATTTAAACTAGGACATTGCTTAAATAAAGTATTAAAGCATCTAGATAAATAATCAAAATAAAGAATGAAAAGGATGGGTAATAAAGGATCACCTTGCTTTATACCTCTAGAAGATTTAAAGAAACCACAAACATTCTCATTAATTAACAAAGAATAACAGTTAATATTGAGAATTTTCTTAATAAGCAAACAAAAATCATCACTAAAACCAATTTTATGCAAAACATTCAGGATGAACTCCCAACAAATGGTATCAAAGGCTTTTTTATGTCCATTTTAAAATTTCATTACCACAATTACCTTTTTTTTATCAAAATCCATAAGTGCATAGTTAAGGTATTATCACAAATATTTCCACCTTTCACAAAGGTAGATTGGTTATTATTAATGACCTTAGGTAAAATTGGTTGAAGTCTTTTCACAATAATTTTAGAAACAATAGAATTAAGACTAATGGGTCTAAATGAATCCCAACTCTTAGCATGTTTAACTTTAGGAATAAGAATAGTGGTAGAAGATTTAAAATATTTAGGAAGGTCAACACCTATGAAGAAGTCTTGAATAACATTAACATGATCATTTTGAACAATCTCCCAACAACTTTTATAAAATTCCACAATAAATCCATGAGAGCTAGCAGCTTTCTCATCATCTATACTATTAATAACCTCTTTGATTTCTTCAACAGAAGGAATCTTGATAAGATTCCTACAATTACATATAGAAGAAACATTATAAAGTTCACTATTAGTGTTAGAAAGGGAAGACCCATTACTAGAAAACACATTTTAAAATAAATTAACACCATCTTCCTCAATATCCTTCAAATTGGATAATATAACCTTATCAGTTCTTATGATTTCAGTGATCAAATTATTTCTTCTCTTAGTTTTAATGCAAGCATATAAAGAAGCAGTGCTATGATCTTCATCAATCATATGAACCATAGAAGCCTTTTGAGCATAAAAAGACTCCTCCATATTGATCGTCATGTTTAACATATTTTGGCCTTGCATTAAAACATCCCAATTGATATTATTGTTGCAATAATATAATTGCAGAGACTTTAAAATTCTCTTCAGCTTGGGTAACCATATTATTAAAGTGCCCAAAAACTTGCTAATTCTAGTCTTTAAGCTTATTAGCAAGAGTTTTTTTGAAGAAACCAAAGCATTGTCACAAAAACCATTCTTCCAATTATCAAAAATAAAATTTTTATATAAATGATGTCTAATCCACATGTTGTAAAATTTGAAATGCTATTTAGTTCTAATACTATGGATTCTCACATCAAGAAGTAAAGGAGCATGAACATAAGCACACTTAGCTATATGATGAACATTATAATAATTAAAAATGTTCATCCATTTAGCAATGAAAACAAATCTGTAAAGTCTTTCAAAAACCAAACCTCTTGACCAAGTGAAAGGACTCCCTTTAAAACCTATGTCAAAGAGTCCAGCATAAAAAAGAATGTCATTAAACTCAGCAATTAAATTCATGTTAGGAGGATTACTATCCTGTTTTCCAGTAGCATAAGTGATCATATTGAAATCACCCCCCAGAAGCCATGCTTCGTTATCATTCCTTAAAGCTTTAAGATTGTTCCAAAGCTCCACTCTATCATTCTTAGAANCCCCCCAGAAGCCATGCTTCGTTATCATTCCTTAAAGCTTTAAGATTGTTCCAAAGCTCCACTCTATCATTCTTAGAACAGCCCACATAAATAACGATTAAAAAATAAAAGGAATCATAAAGAAAAAGCATGAGATGTAGAAATTAATCATGATTGATAATCACATCAATCATGATATCATTATTCCATAAGAACCATATCTTGTTGTTGAGATTAGCAACAAGATTAAATTTATCAAGCTTCCTTTTATATTTATCATTGCTATGCAAATTCACCGTAGGCTCTAAGATACTAAAGTAAGTCAACTTATGCTTTCAAATAAGATTTTTCAAACGATTAGAGGCATTAGATTTGGCAACCCCTCTAATATTCCAAATCAGAAATTTAAACATCATAAAGACAACAAAACAAGTAAACCACAAAAGTTAGACATCCTCATTTTCTTTTCTTCCTCTAGTAATGTTAGAGGAAGAAATTACCTCATTAATATCACGATGCATGCCCATTTGTTGGATATTGAGAGCTACCGGATTAACATACCCAAGTTCACGACTACCTTTAATTTTCCTCTTTCTAGATGATCTTTGGATCTAATATATCATTAATTTCAAATCGCTTAATCAAGTTAGAAAATAAAATTGATCAACTTATTTACTTTTTAAAAAATAGTAAGATAAAAGAAATAAGTATAGAAATTATTTCTTCGGCTCCTGCTATATTACTACCTTAACTTAGAACCAATATTAACAAAATTTGTTTTGGATTTTGAAGACTTAATTAACAAAAAAAAAGGTACCAATATTACCACCTTAACTAACAATGATAAATCATCTGATAAATCCAAAGAATATGATAATGAAGACATTAAAGCAATCAAAGATCAATTTCATGAAAATAATTCTGACTTAGACTTATTTAAAATACATAAATTAAAATGCAATAAAACATCGACTTCATAACAAACACGACAGACGAGTAGATACTATTATCCTTGACACACATTTGTAGATGTTTTATATATAGAAGACAACAAAATATCAAATTGATTATAACCCATCAAATATATATGAATTGGATATTAGCAGAATGACATATATGATTTATGCCTCTGCAGCCCAGATCCATGTTTGCTAGTGATTTATTTGATGATGTGATTGCAACATATTCGAAATACTGCAAATAAAATAATCTTTTGGTTTAGATGGATTGATTGACTAACTCTTAAAAATCGACTAATTTGAACCAAAATTTTGGAAGAATTGAGCCGACCAAATTTTATATTATGCTGAGTCAAATTAGACTTTTCAATAGATTTAAATCTAGCTATTTGATTGATTTTGGTTTCACCAAATTTTCAAATCATCGGCAGATCCAACATTTTAACTAAACTGTATCTAAATATCTAGCTTTTTTATCTATTATATTTTGATTTTCACTAAAACCAACTTTATTCTTAATCTAACTAATCAACAAAATCCAAAAAAAAAAAGCTTTAATATCAAATAACAAATTAAGTCATCATTTAGTAAACAAAATCAAGCCAATTATATATGTTAATTTTATTTTTGATTTTTTTATTTAAATCAACTTATATATATATATATATATATATCAGGAGATTATTGCATCTGATTTCACTTGTTTCATATTTTTTTTGTGAACAGAGAAACTTCTCCAATGACTGCCTATTTCTCTCCTAATTCAATCCCATGAAACCCAAAGGTTAACTAGCCATATATAAATATATGATTATATTAATTAGGTAACTAATTACATAGTTAAATTCGGGCGTTAATTAAATATATAAATCAAATTCACGAGTAAATGATACCTGGAGATAGAGCTTCCAGAACTGGTTGATTGGTAAGATTTCAGTTGACATGGAACGCTTCGAGACGTTGACAATATCTTAACTTTTGAATTCAAATATTTGGTGTGTCTATTAAAGAGAATATAATAAATCGAGTCTAGAAGAATATATATATATATATATATATATATATATATATATATATATATATATATATATATATATATATATATATATATATATATATATTGTAGATATAAAAATATGTCAGCATAAATCTCAAGGCAGATAAACGACTCGGAAATATGATACTGACGACTTGACATAAATGTTGACGACCGTCTTGAACTGTATGTCAGCAATGGAGGTGTCTTGTTCGAGCGATCGGCGGAACGTGCTAGAAGGTTTTCCGCATGGTAGAGATTAGCCCTCAGGACCAGCAATAGGATGCTCTCTTTCGTATTAGACTTTGCTCAAAGTCAGGGCTTACTTGATGGTCGTCAAACGATTAGTAATAGAACTGGTCCCTCGATCTTATTATGTGCTAATAACTCGATAATTTCTAAAAAGTCCCTCTCAAAAGTCAATGATGAGCAGCCCAAAATGTACTTTTGTAATATTGTGACCTATGCCTATAAATAGGGGGTCCATATCATGAATAAATGATACGCTCTCTTTTATTGTTCCTCACTGCTCTCTTTCTCTCTCTCTAATCACTTCATATCAAACGTTTTCCAGGACACTTTTGAATTCAACATCCTTTAAAGTGCGTTGAGTGTGGAAACCTGTCATCAACAAGAAGAGGAGCCCAACAAAAGCAATATGGAAAGTCCAGTCAGAGGAACATATGAGAAGTAGCATGCACCTTGTGGAGGTTTATGAAAGAATTTGTTCAATAAGGCTTGCAAGGTTTGAGAACTCGGATCACCTACCAGATGTCAAGGAAGTTCCCAAAAGTGCTCGGAGCAATCAATGCCCTAGTAGAGACCCCAGTTCCATGAAGAAGAACCAACACAATAAGGAGCACTCAACCCCCCTCAAGGGGAACCATGTGGCAACAATGGAAGGTGGGTGATGCATCTGCAGGAAAAGCTCGACGACAGTTTGTACCAAGCCAAGACCAGGTCTACCCGTGGAGGAGAGAAACTGACTAGTGCGGACCGAGGTACAGAAGCAACCAAAAAATGCCTTTTCTCTACAGGTCTCTGTAGTTGGACCTTTGTAGAAGTTCAAGATGCTAGTCTTAGTGCTATATAAAGGACGGTCGGATCCTAACGACTACCTCGCGTAGTTCGAATCATCCATATGCCTGTTAAAACTTTTTGATGCCCTCAAGTGTATGCTCTTCTTCATGACGTTGAGATAAACCACATTAAAGTGGTTTGACAGGTTGCCTGTGGGAGTAATCACCTATTTTATGGAGTTCAGAAGACTCGTTCTATCACAGTTTGTCAGTGCCTAAGGCCTAAGAAGAGCATTCGATCCTTGTGGAAACTGAAGCAGGGAGCCAACAAGAGCTTGTGATTGTTTATCACACACTTCCAGAGCAAAACACTGGATTCCAAGGACTTGAAGCTCGATATGGCTCAGGTCGCGCTGACACAAGGAGGAAGTTCTGAGAGATTCTGTTTCAACCTCAATCTAGTAGAGCCACATAGGTTGGCTGAACTGCTTTAGATGGCCAGGAAGTACATCACTGCCTATGAGAATGCCCCAGAATCAACCAAACAGAGACACCGGAAGAGGTCATCACAAGATAGGAGGAGGCTCCCCCCCAGACAAAGCGCAAGGTTGATCATACACCCCTGCTATGAAGGCCCCCCCCCCCACAGTCTGCTACACCCACCGTGATGAGGATCAAATGAGACAAACAAAGGGCTCATACTCCCAATCATCTCAGTAATATGAATCCCAAGGAAATCCTAGAATCCCTCAGGAAACCTCATTGAGGGTATCCATGGAGGGAATAATGGATGCCATTTCGGATAAGGAGTTCTTTAGAATGACAACCTCAATGAGAGTCGGAGCTTTCTTTCGAGATAGCTAGAGGTACTGCAAGTATCAAAGAGATCATGGGAATGACACAGAAGAATGCAGACACTTATGAAGTGTGATCGAGGAATAGATAAAGGAGGAGAAATTAAAAGAATTTGTTGCATCTGAAGTCGTGACCTATATGCATAGCAAAACTCCCATATGAGGAACGATCGATGGGCCCATCAGCACTAATTCCATCCACATCGCAAAATATGTGCCCGCAATCTTTAGAGGAAGAAAACCGCCCAGCAGAGAAAATCAGAAGAGATAAAAAAATGGGGGAACTTTGTGTTGCAACCTTTGATTTGAAACCAAGGGTTATACTTTCTCGATGAGGATCTGCCTCCAATTAGAAACACATATAACGATGTTGATAGTCTCTCAGTTCAGGTGCACTTGAAATCTGGAGTTTTATGCAAATATATATGTCATATCAATAATATTATATTTTTTAGTCCGAAATATCAATCCCACGAGGACTGAGGGATTAACCTCTTATGACAAGTTCCAGTCTACTAAAACTAGTTCTTAGCTTGAAATCTTAAATTAGGTTGAAAATTTACAAACTAATACTATAGGGTTGCGATCAATTGTAAATGTTAAATCCTACATAAAATCTACTTAAACTTACTTGAGTTGGTGATTATCAAGATGCAAAACTATCCTCCTTTGCAATGATATAAGTAGTGTGTAGGAATAAAATACTTTGAATTGAAATTATGGCTAGTGAAAAATAGAATAAATGCTCTTCTTTAAAAGCATCCTACAATCCTACACCACCAACCTATTCATCACAAGATAAAGGTAAGAAGGAACTGCTCACAAAGCATAAAGGAAACAATACAAGTCGTCCTTTTAAAAAAAGTAAATCCACTGAAATTGTGTTTACAAACAATACAAGATGAAATAAAACATAATGCTTAGCTTTTCCCCTACAAAAGTGATGAAAACTCCTTGAAAAAGGATCTTCAAATACATCCTTCATTGTTGAGTTCTTCACTTACAATCACACACAAGTTTCTCACCAACTCTCAATACAAATATAAGGAAACTAGCCTACTACAAAAAAATTCCTACCCTAGGCTTCACAAGAACTTCTCTTCAACATTCTAAGGAGTTCAACCCTTCTAAAGTCACAAAAAATGCTCCATGTGACCACCTATATGTGCCAAATAACTTCCCATATTGTGTAAGAAAACTGCAGGAACTGCCCCAGAGAATTCTGGCTCATAGGCGCCAAGCTCTCTTTCTAGTCGGCTGGGTTCTGGTGCTTAGGCACCACCAGGTGGGTGTAAGGGCGCTTGGGTGGAGCGCCTAGGGTGGGTGTCAGGGCACTTATGTGGCGCACCTTGGCATCCGTTGATCCCGATATTTTTTATATGTAAGGATTTATGAAGTTGACAACACTACCTGAAGATTTTAATCCCCAATAATGGCGCCAAAAACTTGATCCCAAGAAAAGTAATATTTCAATTATATTTTTAAATAGTAGGGATTCTACGCAAGCATACATATCATTATCAAATAAAATAGGACTTTCTGATTTAGCACCAAATATCAATCCCACGAAGATTGAGGTTAATCACAGCAGCTTTTAAGAGAAGTTATAGTCTAGAATAACATACCCTAGCTTGGAAGGATGATAAAGGTTTGGTTTTGATTGAATCCTACAAATATCACTACAATACTACTTTTAATCCTAAACTAAAATACTTAGTAAAATTCAGAAAGTGGGGTTTACTATATTAAAAGTACCCTTTCTCATGCAATGAAATTAATGACATGTGTAAAAGTAAAACAAGAAGTGAGAGAAATTGTGATAAATAGGAGTAATTATATTCTTTACCCTTGGTCAAGTAATATAAAGAACATTGACTTATTCATAGTTTAAGAACTCTAAAGACTGGTTAGGCAGGAGAGACACTATCTCTCACTCTAGAGTCTCCTCCCCTCACTTGAAGACTAACATATAATATTAAGACATAAAACTAAGAACCAAATTGGGGGCCTTAGTCTGTCACTCTAAAGTCTTCTAATTCTACACACATTAAAGATTATTTTCCTATTTATTTGCACTCAACCATATGAACTACATTCTCATCCATACAATCTCATGTGACTCTACCACAGTTGATTAAGACAACACTATCACGGATCTTACATGTTCTCACAACAAATTTTAACATACATGTTGATCAAGTTTACATAAAAATGAAGAACAAAGTAAAAACATCACAATATATTCTCACTCTACTCAATCCTACATCCTACACATGCATACTAATTCATTACATGAGGGAAGAGTAAAGAAAACAACTCACTACACATGGAGAAACAACAAAAACTTTTCATTAAACAAGACTTTGAAACCATACAAACCAAGTACTATATTCAAATCAAAATATATTGAAAATACTTATCTTTGATAGAAATCAAACTCTCCTTGTATAGCAAAAGCAATCTCCTTACAATCCTCACCAAGAATAAAGTGAAAAGAAAAGAAGAAATCTCTCACTCTCTCTCTTTCTCTCTCACCTTGTCGCTCCACTTGGAGCTCTCGCCCAAGCTTTATTCTTGTTCTCCAAGCCTTCTACCCCTCTTACAATTAGTTCAAGATTCATTTTAAAAACATTTTCAAGTCTTATTTGCTTAAGTGTCTTTTCAAAAGCGTCCATATTCAATGAATCTCCAAAGAGGTGCTTAAGTGCCTCTTCAAAAGTCTTCAAAAACCACCTTCTAACTGCCCCAAATCCTTCTCTAAATTTTTTTTTATCATTTCCAATGAATTCTCCAAGAGACACATGAAACACCGCTTTAAAAATTCTCCAAATCCGATGTATATTCTAGAAGATATGTTGAAAATCATTTTTGGCTCTTAAGCACCAATTTTGAGCGGTTAAGTGCCAGGTACAGGCACTTAAGTGCCTGATTTTGCCCCCATGGCTCCGGTGTGCGCCGGTTCAACCCGATTTGCTCCGATTTGCTCCGTTTTGTCCATTTTTGTTCCTGTTGCTCCAATCACTCGAAATTCTTCAATTTGATGTACCTACAACCAAAAACACAAGAAAATACACTTTTAAAGTGTAATATCATTATAAAATATAGCATGAAAAATAGTACATTTTTAGGCACATCACCAGTCTGATGAATCTCCCAATTTGTTCTGTGTTGCCTCCGCTTCTCTCCATTTATTCTCTACTTTGTTCCAGTTCTCCTACCTATTGTATCTGCATAAAAAAAATATAAAAATACCCTTCTTTAAAGTTTAATTTCATCCATAAAAATATATAAAACATAAAGAAAATTAAGCACGCTTTGGTACATATCAAATTCCCCCAAATTTAAATGTTGCTTGTCCTCAGGTAACACTAGAATTTTAAAATATATTTCATTAATTTGAGGGAGTGGGATTCATTAAAATTATTCACAATTTTGCTTCAGAAAATACATAAAGTAAATTTAGAGTAATTCTAGCAAACTAGTCTATACTTAGGGTAAGAGTAAACCTTTCATCTAACTATGAAAACCTGATTTTTCTATTCAATTTAGAAAGGAGTAATTGCTTGCCAACTTAAGTATTTTAGATGGTGCAAAAATAGAATTTATGTGCTCCATTTAAAAAAAAAAGAATTTTACACATTCACTTTGAATATACATAAGCTTAGAAATGTAATATGTTTCAACTTTAGAAAGAATTTAGGGAAATCAATTTTTGATAAGGCTTCTTCTCAAACTTCTCCTCCCTTAACATTTTTCTTTTAATCTCTTTTATTTTTTTGCTTTAGGATGTTTATTTTTAATCCTTAGTTTTACTTTATCTTTGGTAGTTTTGAATTTCATTGTTAACCTTCTAAAGTGAAACCTTTCACACACTTCCACTTTTTAAAAATTTTCAAAGGAAATATGTAATAATTAAAACTTATGATTTTACTGGGACTAAATTCTGATGAATTATATATCTAAAAATTTGCAAGTTAACAAATATGTAACTCTTTGTAAAAATAAATAGTCAAATCATTTTTTGACCAGTTAAATTATAAGTTCACTACACGCTAATCTAGACTTAATTACATGGAATTCAAAAAAAAATAGCATGATTTCATTTTTACAAATTGCAATAATTTTAACTTAATATCTCAAATTTTTATTAAATTATAACAATTTTAAAATAAAAGTAACCGAGGACAAATAAATTTAAGCTTTTCAAAGGATTTTCTCCCCCTCCCCTCCTCAAACTTGACTTTTGACATGTATAGCAATGTAAAACATGAAGATAAGCTGGGAGAAAATAGAACAAATTTACTTTCTACCACATGAGTCTGTCATAAAAAAAAAAAACAAGTATAAACAGAAGAGACAAATTTGTGGCAGTAAGTGAATCTCAATTCAACAACTTTAAAATGAAATATGCATTAAAAATAACTAAAATATTACAATGGATATGTTCACATGTAGTCCAAAGCAACAATAAATAATCTAGTATATCCATAACATCAACAAAAAGAGAAAATTTCTAGTACAATAGAAAAATATAATAAAAATACATTAGCATAGTAGCAGGGAACATAAAGAAACTCTATTACATAGTCCTTCATCACACCAATAAACAAATAAACACTAAAGATAAATGGAATCACTCATCCTCCTTTTCATCACATCTCACTTCTCCACTTCCATATCTACAACGGAATCTCTTTTCATTAAATTGCTGGATGTTTATAAATTTTTTTGTAGGTTTAATCCTTTAAATAAAATTGTTCCTGATCAATTTCCTTATGTGTTGCCAACTAATACACCTAAAATATATAATATTATTAGACAGATTTTTATACATATTTTTGAGATATTATTCTTTAATGGAAGGTATTGGTGTGTTTTTCTTTCAGGTATAAGTAGAAAAGGTGAAAAATGCTAAAAGAGTGAGAAAGGATGAAATTTGGAGCAAAAATACAAAAATGGTGCAAAAGAGTTTTAGCGCCTAAGCGCAAGATCCGACACTTAAACACCGGTGAAATAGAGAAGTTCATGCCTAAGCCCCGAAGGCCTCGTGCTTAAGCGTCAGAGGCGGTTATTTGATGGTTTAATTCATTTTGCCAAATTTTGAAGGGACATTTGAGGCACCTATTGGCTAAATAGGGTGGTTATAACCACTAGAAACAAAAATATGATTAAAATACTTGTGAAAGGAGGAATCTCTTGGAGAATACATCGAATGGGGACACATTTTGAGGAGTTACCAAGACACCTCTTGGAGATTTATAAAAGAAGGAAGTTGAGACTTTTTGAGGTGTGATTGAAAAGGTGTGCTTGAGTTTAGAGAGATTTTCATGCCCCTCAAATTTATTTTATCCTTTTTGTTTTTAGTTTTATTTTGAGAGTTAAGAGTGTTGTAAAAGAGAAGACATTCAAAGGAACTTCAAGAGTTTGGTGGAGGATTTGAGATAAGTTTTTATCTTTATTTTAAACTACTTTTGGTTTTAATCGAGACTTCTTGTTAGTTTAACAATGATTTCTACTTTTAAACTAAAGTGTGGTTTTGCTTTCTCCATGGATTCTTAGTAGTTTTCTTTATCTTTCTCCTTAAAATGATAAGTAATTAAAGTATTGGATGGAATTTGTGGAGAGTATTAATCTTTAAAGTTGGAAGAAGTTGTGATGATTTAATTCCATGCACTTCATTTACTTCTTGATCTGACCTATCTAGATATTAAAATTTGTTGAGAAAACATGTAAGAACCGGGTTGGTATTATCTCCTTCAACAATTGGAAAGAATCACATGAGGTTGTACGAATGAGAATGTAATTCATATGATTGAGTGCAAATAAATAAGGAAATAATCTTTGAAGAGTGTAGAGTTAGAGGACTTTAAAGTGACAGGTTAAAGCCCACAACTTGGTTTATTATTTTAGGTTCTGATACGAGATGTTAGCCCCCATGTGGAGGGAATCGAGGGAACTCTAGAGTGAGAGCTGGTATCTTCCATGCCTAGCCAGTCTTCAGAACTATTCAAACTTTAATTTAGCCAATGTTCTTTATAGCATTTCTAGTAAGGGTAAAAAATAATATTGCTCCTATTTGGCACAACACATTTTGCATACTTCCACAACATAAATCCTAGACTTATTACTGATTCATGATAAGGAGAGAGATATTTTCATATCAAGTGCTTTTCTTTTACATAAACTCAAGTTATCTTTAGAAGTTTTATTGCTTTATCAAAATATCAAAAATACTAAAAAGATTTGAATTTTAACTACTGTGAAAATATATAAAGTTTAAGTAATTGTCTTCTTAAAATAGAAAGTTTGTTGATTAGTAGTGCATATTGTGAAATTCCCCGTGGGTTCGATATTCAGGGCTTAATCAAAAAGTCCTAGATTACTTGATAATGATACATATACTTGCATAGTTTCCCAATTTGTATATAAAATAAAAAGTGAAATTCTTATTTTATTCAAGATCAAGTTTTTGGTACTGTTGCAAAGTAAGGAAATTTAAGTGAAAAATATAATCAAAGACATTGTTATACTGTTGCACATAAACATTTAGGACCACCAACTTTAGGTGTTTTCTTGTCCTTTAAAGTATACACCACAAATAGTTCAAATGAAAGGATCATCCACATTCTCCTCTAATTGATGGTTTATTGAAACACCAAGATGAAAGATCGAGAAAAAAAATTTGAAGGAATTGAAATGGACTTGTCTTATGTCCAAACTCAACATGGCACCGATATATCATTAAGTTTGATTGAGAGCCAAGATGTAGAGGATATGGTTGATCATACTACTCCAATAGAACATACACAAGTCTAGTCACAACAAGAAGACTAAGGAATCACCTCCCTAAAATCACACTGAAATCAAAGAAATCTCCTCTTAAACCTAAATATGAACACACAAATACAAACAATGCACAAAATAATAAACAACACCGCACAAGAAAAAAAAAACTTGGGTTGCCTCCCAAGAAGTGCTTGAATTAATGTCATCAGCCTGACGAAGCTAGTATTTACTCTGGTTGACCAACCATTAAGACCTCAATAACTATAAGTCTTTCATCAGCAAGGTAGGCTTTAAGTCTTTGTCCATTCACTTTAAATACCCTACCACTTTCAGGATCTTTAATATCTATTACATAAAAAGGAAAAATTTTAACTACAATAAATGACCCCAACCACCTAAACTTAAGTTTTATGGGAAATAATTTCAGTTTCCCTTTATAAATTCTTCCATTTTCATAAGATTCTTATTTAGTTTCCTTGAGATTATTTAACTGCAATAATCTTTCTCACTAGCTTCTTTCATATCATAATTAAATTTCTTAACATCCCATTAATCTTGATGTTCTAATTCTACTGCTAGGTGACAAGCTTTGCTAAATATGAGCCTATAAGGAGATATTCCTATAAGAGTTTTGCACATAGTCCTACAATTCCATCATGTTTCATCTAATCTCATAGACCAATTCCTTCCTGCAAGGATTTATAGTTTTATCTCAAAATCCTTTTGATTTATTTATTAGATACTTATGCTAAACTATTCATTTAAGGATGATAAGCTATGGTTATCTTATGCTTAATTCCATACTTAGTAGCTTAGGTCTCAATTTTTTAATTCCTAAAGTGGCTTCCCCATCACTAATGATCACTCTACGCATTTTAAATCTACTAAAGATATTCTTCTTTAAGAATTTATCCACACTTTGAGCATCACAATTTAGAAGAGTTACCACCTCAATCTATTTTGAGACATAGTCCACAACTATTAAAATATATAAATTTCTTAATGATGCATAAAGGGACCCATAAAATCTAAACCCCAAACATTAAAAATTTCAATCTTTAAAGTAAAATTTTGGGGTATTTCATCTCGCTTAGAAATA